>JAJSOF020000029.1:9017250-9152250 GCA_025594305.2 Periplaneta americana
ACTTCTATTCCAATAAACACGTTAAATAGGAAATCAGTCAAGTAAGCTTTTTGTCTCTCAATCCATCAGTCTCACAAAATCTCTCAAAGACTTCCATTCCAATAAACACGTTAATTATTATTAATTATTAACAAGTAAATTAGTCAAGTAATCGCTAAGAAGAAGCTGGATTCATTAGCAGCCACTCCATTACTTCAGCCTCATATATCCTAGTTTAATATTTCAGTTCCAAACAAAACCCTGAAAAAATACCTAACAAATTCATTTCCGACACAGACGGGTTAATTAAATCTTGTTTAAAAGAATTTTTACAACTCCCAGTGGATACACCCTACAACATGCCAATTTCCGACAAAAATATGAAGGTTTCAGATTTTTTAAGGCCCATTGGGAAGTTTTTCTACAACACATTAATGTCTGTAAAACTTTACAGAAATCTTGTAGCCAACGCATGTTGAGGCTTGATGAATGAAACCAGTGAATATCTACCAAACTTGACCTACAGGACTGCATCATTAAAATGGTTAGATTTCGACACCTACGGCAACAATTGAGGCGTTCTGTGAGGAACAAAAAGAACTTAACAACAAAATCTTGAATATGAGACACAGCATCAAACATTTCAGTCTGGTATAACTGCATTACGCAGAGCGACGTTCATATATTTCTAGAGAGCGCTGTGTTTGTTGGAGGTATATAATATTTTCTGAGGAGGGAGATGTGTTACTAAGGATTCAATGTTGGATATGAAAAAATCTACGTTACAACGCCGCTATGTTTTTATTCCATGGAACGCTTTAATTACTGGAGAGGAAATAGAGATCGTGTTGCTCCTTGTCTCATAAAGAAAGAGACGCCTCTCTGTGCAATGGATACTAAGCAGTAGTGAAGGGAAGAATGATTAAAAAATTGTAGCAAATGTAGCCTATGTCCTTTGCCTACGAAAAGCACTGTCGTAGTAAGATCATGGTAATAGGCCATGTTTTGGGAGTCTATTGTTTCAATGAGACACTGGCATCGTAACATTCCATCTGTATCTGCTACATTACACCGTCAACAAGGAAGTCCATGGAGTATTATTGGAGGGATGTCGAAGTATCGATATATCGTATTTGCGATCCCTCACAATTCATCAGTAGGCTGCATCATTGAGCCAACTATCACAACGGAATCACGTAAGGACACACCTTCAGATATTTATAAAGAACAATGACACAACACGATCCTATAGATCCTTATTACAAGAAAAATACAACTTATTATCCATCGAGGTATTAGGTTAGATAAAACGAGGACGAGGGGCAATCAGTTGCTTCTTTGTAACTTCCTGATCCCGAATTTGATCTCCTTTCTGTTCTAGTGATGACTGTAGCCATTGCTGATGTAAAAGAATCACTTGCAGTTCTAAAACACCATATATGTACTTTAATGTACCCAATATTTATAATTTTCCAGTTTTTATTCGTTAATAAACTTACATCATTACAGATTCCATTATTTTCGTATTATATAACATTATTTTTCAACAGTAATCTCACTAGAGGTTTTGATTTATCTAGAGAAAATCAACACTCGAGTGGGATTTAATTGACTATTACACGATTAGAAGAAAGTGTATAGAGATTAGAAGTAACGAAGTATTCCAATGCAATAAAATATTAATTGACTTACGAAAATACAACTCTCTTAAAATGTATTATTGTACCATCTCAACATTACAAATATTACGCTAGATGTATGCTAGATGGCAGTAGTGAGTTATGATTACTAGCAATGCCTTCTCGTCGAGAAGTTATCGATCTATATCACGATGGCAGTGTTACTAGTCAAGAAGGCTTTGTTGATTCAGTTTCATTTTTATTAAAACAGTTGCATTCCACTTCAATTATCCGAATCCCAGTAATCAACGTCACTTAACAGATGATTTTCAATAAATCTTAGTATTAAACAATCTCTGATACGTGACTATCCATAATATCATATAGCAGAAGCTATAACATAACCTAACTAATATACACAAGTGTTAGAAAAGTTTTAATTAACGACGATGACATAAAAATAAACATGAATAATTTTAAAAGGAATAATTATTGAATGTACAATTTTCAAATTTGAATGTGGCTGGTGGTTCAATTGATGTTATATTGGAAGTGTGCGTAATAGAAGTGGAACTCGTTGATTTAGGCCTACATGGTGTATTCAACTTATCCGGGGTTTCCGAATGGTGCTCTTCATTTATTTGTAAATCGGATTTCAGAAGATGCATGGGTATGATCAGTGATCTTTATTAATTCTTGTTCTTGAATGCCAATGCGAGTCATATTTGAAACTGCTGTGCTTCGAGTGGAGTGGTTTGTAATTCTCTATTTTATTTATTTATTTATTTTTTGACGTCCAGACCAGCGCAGTGTGAAATGTTGGCAAACAAAGAAACAAATGCTAGGGACGCGATAAAATTTAAAAAATGCTAGGGACGCGATAAAATTAAACAAATGCTAGGGACGCGATAAAATTGTGCGATAAGCAGCCATGATTGGTTGAAAGACGTCCTTTCGTACCGTTTTAGTGGTCGAGTGTGACGTAGTAAAAGTGTAATAGTCATTATAAAATTTTCCTTGTACTCTAGTATGCTTTACCTATATAGACAGCCCCAGACTGGGAATGCTTCAGAAGAATAAATTCTCTTCTTTATACATAGAACTAAAATTCAAACATACAATCAAAATCTTATATCCTCGACTACAAACCTCTTGCGTATAACCTTCAATTACTGCGAACAAGTGACGTTCGGGTATAGTTATATTATAAATTTCCATAGTTAACTACCTGGAAATTAAATCACGTCATTCTATCTCCAATTATTCCTTCTGTTGAAATAATAATAATTATAAAAATAGTAGGACACTTACTGTACACCTCATACGGCCAAACGAGAGAAGTGAGTTCCCATACGAAATACCATGTTGCCTAACCTTAGCAAAGAAGTGTCGTTATCACCACAATAACCAATTGACAGTTTCATGGAGGTTACTTATATCTAGAGATCGGATTTTTATGTAATTACATATTATATTCCTTTCAACCTAACCGTATATAAATAACAAACCTTTGCGAATCTTGTAATTACCATTAATATAGTATTAAAATTTGATACTACATATTTTTACATATTTATCCCCACATAAAATATTATGGCTTGGTATTACATAAATCTATATATTTAGGGGGTTTATTCATTTTTATACTTCTCAAAAAAAAAAACTTCTGCTGAGGAAGTTTACAATTTGAAATACACAGATTTAAAAAAAAAACCTTTTTACCTACCCAAGAAAGGATATATTTCGGGACGAAACATAACATTCTTAGTTCCCCATACCACCCACTGTAACTATGAGTGAACAAAAAGGAACCTTTCTCCACAACTACCTTGTATTTTAAAAATCACTCAGAAAGTAGCGTTTCCTTCATGCGGTGGAGTAGGACGAGGACGACATGATTTGTCTCCAACTATAATTGTTCTGCACACATCTTAACAAGCCAATCCCATGCAATTTGCAACTTTACCAACCCTCTTCCTAATTCTTCCAGGGAAAACCCGTGTCAAGTCTGACATGAGCCGCAATAAAGACCGATATTTGAAAAGAAGCTGGAATAAAGGAACAAACTGTCGTTCATTTCACTCAGTTTTCTAGTTTTAGTACTTACAGTATAAGTGCAAGTGAGTTTATCTACTGCTTTTAACTAACTAAAATGGCCCCTGTATCTTCAACCTTAACGACAAAAATAAAATCATGGATTGCGATGAACGAAGATTATGACAGTCTACAATCTACATATTTTTTAACTTTTAATGTATGTAAACAAGAATATTACTAATTATACAAGTATAATAGATCTGCAATGAACCTCCGGGATCCTTAAAGCCAGTAAGTAAGTAAGTAAGTATAGTAGATCTGCATCGCTATGAAACAAGAAATAATGATCAATTAAATGTACCACATGCCAGGTTGCAAAAAACACAATCAAGCTATGTAATTACTGCAATAAAAGTATATAATAAGATACCTACAAATATAAAGGCAAATATAAAGGCACTTAATGAAACACAATTTAAATTTCAGATTACTCTCCCTAAATTTCAGATTAAGAGATGGCTACAAAATAATCCCTTTTATAATATGAATGAATTTTTTGAAAATGATGTAGTATTTTAGTTAAATTTTATTATTTTTTACTCTTTTAATATTTTAAATATTGACACGTTGTTTTTTTATATTATCACATTGACGAGGCCTCTTGTATTCTTGTACCTTCAGGCAAATAAAGAATATGAATATGAATATAATATGAATATGAATACAGATGGAAAAATAGTAATGTGTCAAGTGTGCGGTAAAAAAGTCGGGTGCTCTATAAAATAACAACTGGAGAGCCTTACCTATCCTATACCTGCTAGATATTGATATTAAATATTTTCATGATTTTACATATTTTTGTACATAATCAGCTTATTTTTCTTACATAAATATTCACATATTTCACACCTTGATATTACATAAAAATCCTGTCCCTACTTATATCTATGTATTGAAATCCAAACCGAGAGAGCTGTTCTTTAGGACCCTGCATTGCTCAAATCATTAAATCTCACGCAGAGATAATGCTCATTTTCATCCAGTGTGTCTTTCTGAAGAAACGGAAGAGAACACATGTAAATCATTCCGAATTCAATAACTTGAGTTTGTTTACGTGCAAAGGGATGTGGCATTACAAGTATGTCCGGTGTGAGTATTTAAATTCAAACAAGCATAATGAATCAAGAGGGAGAATGTTTTATATAAATTACGAAACTACGAAGAGGGGGCGGGAAACATCTGAAAGAGGTTGTAGCAACACTATCTAAAGGAATTCAAGTTTCTCTTTCAAAAGTTTCTATCACAACTTGAAGTAACTCCAGAGAGCATCGAGTGGCTGTCGACCCACATCTGCGGTCAAAGCCAATATAAAGAATAAGATATCGCACTGGATCTACGGAGAGCGGTTCCCATTTGGAACGGAGAGAAGAGGGCAAAAACCTCTACAAGAACAAAAGAACATCAAGTTGAAAATTGAGTAGAAGGAAGAGAGCAAGATTTCTTAGATAGAGAGGAGCAAACTCATGATGAGCCACCTCTCTTCTGCGCCAT
The DNA here is from genome assembly GCA_025594305.2 of Periplaneta americana. Taxonomy (NCBI): domain Eukaryota; kingdom Metazoa; phylum Arthropoda; class Insecta; order Blattodea; family Blattidae; genus Periplaneta; species Periplaneta americana. Next base: position 9,022,437 of record JAJSOF020000029.1, read on the forward strand.
AACGATATTACATGAAGGAGAAATCCACACTTGAGGCAGAGGAAAACAGTTTCCGTGGTACTACTTTAAAATCATCTGTACACTTTCTGATGTCCAGTTCTTTCCTACGTCTGTATTTTATTCCACAGCCTCGCTCAAAGTTGAACTCAGATCTATCTCTGAAAGTCTCTCAGGTGAGGTGAGTGCGGGGTAGATATTCCTAGATAAATTCAGCCTCACTTATCAAACTCTGTCTACCATTATTCTGTTATTATCGTATCGAAATTTCAACAGTAATCTCACTAGAGGTTTTGATTTATCTAGAGAAAATCAAAAGAAATTGGGATTTAATAAACTATTAAACGATTAGAACAAAGTATATAAAGATTAGAAGTAACGAAGTACTCCAATACAATAAAATATTAATTGACTTACGAAAATACAACTGTCTTCAAATGTATTATTGTACCATCTCAACATTACAAATATTACGATAGATGCATGCTAGATGGCAGTAGTGAGTTATGATTACTAGCAATGCCTTCTCGTCGAGAAGTTATCGATCTATACACCATGGCAGTGTTACTACTTACTAGTCAAGAAGGCTTTGTTGATTCAGTTTCATTTTTATTAAAACATTGCCCACTTCAATTATCCGAATCCCAGTAATCAACGTTTAACAGATGATTTTAAATAAATCTTAATATTAAACAATCTTGATCATGATTTATCCATAATATCATATAGCAGTTTTATAACTTAATTTTAATATACACAAGTGTTAGAAAAGTTTTAATTAACGACGATGACATAAAAATAAACATGAATAATTTTAAAAGGAATAATAAATTGAATGTACAATTTTCAAATTTGAATGTATTTGGTTCAATCGATGTTATATTGATTCTGCGTAATAGAAGTGGAACTCGTTGATTTAGGCCTACATGGTGTATTCAACTTATTCAGGATTTCCTGAATGCATCATGATCTTCATTTCTATAATTTACTGAGTGGGTGCTCTTCATTTATTTGTAAATAGGATTTCAGAAGACGCATAGGTATTACCAGTGATCTTTATTAATTCTTGTTCTTGAATGCCAATGCGAGTCATATTTGAAACTGCTGTGCATCGACTGGAGTGGTTTGTAATTTTCTTAATTTTTTTTTTTTTTTTTGACGTCCAGACCAGCGCAGTGTCAAATGTTGGCAAACAAAGAAACAAATGCTAGGGACGCGGTAAAATTAAACAAATGCTAGGGACGCGATAAAATTAAACAAATGCTAGGGACGCGGTAAAATTAAACAAATGCTAGGGACGCAGTAAAATTAAACAAATGCTAGGGACGCGGTAAAATTAAACAAATGCTAGGGACGCGGTAAAATTAAACAAATGCTAGGACGCGGTAAAATTAAACAAATGCTAGGACGCGATAAAATTAAACAAATGCTAGGGAAGCGATAAAATTGTGCGATAAGCAGCCATGATTGGTTGAGATACGTCCTTTCGTACCGTTTTATTGGTCAAAAGTAGTATGACGTAGTAAGAGTGTGATAGTCATCGTAAACAACTCACGCATAAAAACAAAATACTGTACCTCAAAATCACCTGACTATTTGGAAGCAGAGTTTTTGGAGTAAAGCCAGTAATGACAAGAAATTGAAAATTAAATAAAGAAAATTCAAATTCAATTAATGAATAGTTCACAAAATCAGATGTATTGCCAATACACTAAAACTATGTTCCTCTTAATAAAACAATTATAAACAGAAAATTATTATTATTGATTTATTAATTTGTCCTACAGAATAGTATCTGTAATATTGACAATTAATATTTAAGGAGAAAAATTAGCTCCGGCGCTGGCGATCGAACCAGGGTCCTTGAATAGTAACGCATTGACCACTGAGCTACGCCGAATTCAATCCACAGCACCGGACCTAATCCTCCTCCTTCAATGTTTCCGTTTGTGACCTGACTCCAAGTTAGGCATATATGTTGACGTGTATCCAATGTCAACTGCCATTATACTAGGAGCGCACTCAGCTGAGTGATAGCGAATTTTTCTCCTCAAATATTAATTGTCAATATTACAGATATTATTCTGTAGGACAAATTAATAAATCTATAATATTCTCTTAACTGCAGTGCGTATGTCTGTACAGATTATTGTACACGTTAACTGCGGAATGGCCAACAAGTCACTCAGCTGGGTGCGCTAAACCTAGTATAATGGCCTTGACATTGATATTTTCTCGAAAATATGCGGAATGGAGTCAGGCCTCAAAGGGGAAATTGAAGGAGGAAGGTTCGATCCGGTGCTGTGGATTGAATTCGGCGTAGCTCTGACCACTAGAGCGCTTGGTACGTAGCAGAGACCTGCAAGAGAGCGAGCGCGGGATATCGTTATCAGTCCAGGAAGGCACTGACTGAATGAATAGCGATCATATACGAATAGTTCCGATAAATCACGAAGTATATCAATACACCGAGCGATCGGGTCTGACGACGAGCGCTCGGTGTTGTTATGAGTGCTCTTCCAGTAGCAGTAAGCAGTAGATGAATTGTAGGCTTGTCTAATCAGTACGTTTCATCAAAACGAATGTTGAAGATGATTCAATAGTATCGACGTCGATCTCAAGCAGAAAGTAAGAGGCGTTTCGGACACCGTCTCTGTTGATGGTAAAAGATTACAAGACACGATGTCAAAAGTATATGCCGAAAATAAAGTTAAATCAGCAGAGTCAGAGTGGTGGAAGAAAAGGAAAGCAGTTACCTACTAGCTCTGCTTGGACTAAATTCGGAGAAGTAAGCGATAAGAATACCTTAAAGTACATAGGATTGTCCACACCTGTGGAGTAACGGTCAGCGTGAAACCAGGTGGCCCGGGTTCGAATCCCGGTAATAAGTTACCTGGTTAACGCTTTTTCCGGGATTTTCCTCAACCCAATACGAGCAAATGCTAGGTAACTTTCGGTGCTGGACCCCAGACTCATTTCACCGGCATTATCACCTTCATTTCATTCAGACGCTAAATAACCTAAGCTGTTGATAAAGCGTCGTAAAATAACCTACTAAAATAAAAATATTCCCAAGTTAATGAGTAAAGTTCATATTACGTTTGAGATGAAACAAAATATATAGCTACTAATTTATTATTTGCATTTCATACTTCGATAGACATTTTTAGTTACCACGTATTAAATGTAATTTCTCGGTTTTATATACATTTTATAGTAATATAACCAAACATTTCATTTGCATTTACAATATTATCACGATTAAATTTGTGTCTCAGTTTGTTTTTGAAGTTAAATGTTAAACTGGTAGGAATGAAATATATTTATACAGAAAATCATTTCAGGCTGTTTCAATCTAAACAAAGAAAATGTGTAATTAATTAAATGTCCACTAAAATATATAATTGTTGAAAACAATCCAGTGATTTCTATGATTATTCCATTGTAGGATTAAATCATTCGAATGCATGAATGAATTGTTCAATAACATTGCAGTACGTTGATTAGTCATTCTGTACGTAGGCCTGTAGCCTGAGAGCAGCGCTCTTTTTCTTATCACCATGTAGGTCAGGTGTTTAATTTAATAAAGATCAGGGTCAGATTTGGGGCTGTTAGAAGAGTCAGAAAATTAAAACCACACAGAACATTCGAAGCTTATCATTCTATTTTTTTGCGTCATATGATTCTGAACTCGAAGCTCTTATCATTATCTTAAAATGGAACATATTCTGTTATGCGAGTACATATTTTGTGTAACTTCATACGGCTTGTTTAGTTTAAAGCAAAATCAATGAATAATCAAGTGATATTGTGAATATTTCTATTATTTGAATGTTTTGATAATCAAATGAATGCATTCGATTTTTACAATGCTGAACTACGTAGTCCGATCAGCATACTGCTTTGCGTACAGTGGTTGAAGCGAGCGCTCGTTCCGAAAGGAGCGATCCCCGGGAGAGCTCGAGCGAGCGCAGGCCAAACCGAGCTCGAGCGATTACACACGAAGTGCATTAGTTCGGTAAAACCGATCTCAGATATCGTTAAGCATCGCTCTCTTGCAGGTCTCTGGTACGTAGAATAAGGATCCGGGTTCGATCCCCGTGCCGGAGCGAATGTTTCTTTTAAATATTAATAGAAAAATATTAACTAATTTATTTTAATTTTTATAATTATATTAATGTTGTTATAAAATATTACTTACAATAGAAGATGATATATCAATGAAAAGAAATTTATCAAACACATTTACAAAATAACATTCTCAGGGCAGCAGAAAGAAAAGTTATTTTTTTCTTTCACCATGTTAACAATATCAAAATAGGTGCTTATAGAAATTTTGGCCACTCGACCGCGATTAAAGAGCCGTCCAAAATTAAAGTTTCCCTGGGGCCGTTTACAGGAATGAAACACAATTTTATGGAAAGATTTATTGGAACAAATATAGCAATTGTTGAGATATTTTCCAACATATACTCCACCAGACTTGAGACCATGGAATCAATATAGAAATGCGGAAACAAACAAACAAACAAACAAACAAACAAACAAACAACATACAAAGAAAATGTTGTCACACACTGCTTCCGATTCCAGACAGCAGATTTTAACGACACAGGGATACAAAAGTTGATAGTTGTGTAATAATAAAGAAACTCGAAATAATAATAATAATAATAATAATAATAATAATAATAATAATAATGCTAATAATATATAGTCGTTGGAATACATTTTGGCAAAAAAACTGAAACAATTATGATAATTAATTGGAAAATATTAATTAGTTATTTTTATTTGCCTAATTGATAGAGTTCTTTTCTATACATATCTCCTAATTTCATTAAATTTGATAAATAAGATAATATTTATAATACAATTTTATAAAATGTTTGTTTTAGATGAACCTAAAAGGGACAGGTTAAACTAAGGTAAAGAAACAAACAAACAAAGAAACGAACAAAGAAAGAAAGAAAGTTTCTCTTAGAATGAATATAATGTGAAACTTTACTGAAACTTTGAAATTAATTTATTGAAAAGTAATTATTTTCAAATTAAAAATATAATACTTCAATAACAAATCTGCCAATTAGACTACGTTCACAATTATCAGTCATTAATCATTCATTAGCATGTTTAAACGCTGAAATGCTTATAGTGTGTTAGTCGGGAGGCTGGAGGGAAAAATACCTTTGCGGAAACTGAGACGTAGATGGGAGGATAATATGAAAATGGACTTGAGGGAGGTGGAATATGATGCTAGGGATTGGATCAATCTTGATCTGGATAGGGACCGATGGTGGGCTTATGTAAGGGCGGCAATGAACCTCTGGGTTCCTTAAAGGCCATAAGTAAGTATCACTGACCTGATACTTCAATAAAGTAATTCATTTTGAAGTAAAGATTTTGATGGTGATATCGTTCATCGTATTTTGTCACCACAAGTTTGACTTATATGAAGAAATCATTTCATGGGTGAGATGCAGTCAATTGTTTGAATTCTTGCAGAGACTATTTGAATGGTCAATAGTATCAATGAAACAGTTGGATGTAGATTTACTATATAAACAACAAACATATGAAGCTGAGACAGATAGACACATTAGACAAATGACTGTCGTGAACGATCACATTAATGTCTTAACCAATTAATCACACAGACGGAAGTACATTCAAACATGTCGATAATATTATAGATGAAAGACAGAAGTGTGATTGAGTACTCTGCAAATATCAAATTTAAATAATCAGCTCTTTATATTGTGAATGCGTGGGTCTTTGGAAAGACAAATGACACACAATGTGAGCAGGACAGCAGGGAGCACACATGCTAGTTGAAATGCAGTCCGTCTCTCCTGCTTCCTATACAGGATTTTGTGTTCACTTTATTCCATGTAATATTTTATACGACTAAAGATTCAGCAAACGATAATTGCGTTGATTTTGTTGATTTAATCCTCTGCTTGATAGATGTCTTTGTATATGAAGGAACATATGAAATAAAAAAATACTTCAACGGCTTCCTTTGTAATTGCTAATAAGAATTAGGCCTATAAACTATTTCCTCATTTCGTTGAATTGCCACACGCAGCATGCTATCAGGTTGCCGATGTACGGTAGTACCGGTATAGAGGAGGTGAGAGACCTCCCGGACTCGTAGTATAAGCAGTTCATGTTAAGAGTTGTGACCGGTTCAAATAGATAGAGCAGCTACAGCTAATTTATACCTATGTAAGTACTTGTTTTTGCATTACTGTGGTTGGAATAGTCAAATCTTAACATTTGTTCAATGCAGACAAGAATTCAATCAAACATAGGCCTACTACAATGAGAGTGTTGCTGTTCCATACAATTTCCCCTGGAATACCCTTACCCCCGCAGCCAGTCTTGACCCGTTGGAAAACGTGGTTGGATGCTGTTAATTATTATGCAAAATATTACGGAAAAATAATGGAGGTAACTGATGCATTGGATAGCACAGACAGTTCCGCTGTTGCAGCTGTAAAATCATTGCCTTCTGAACAGCTATTGGAAGATATTCTGTTCATTGATTCTAATTTTAAAATCGTATCCAAAAGCATCACCCTGTTGAATGAATGAATGAATGAAATGAATGAATGAATGAATGAATGAATGAATGAATGAAATAGCCTTTGGATTTCCCGGTGAAGGGCTATGGCCTCCTAAAAGGGGAGCTCTTTAGAGATCATGGTTAGAACTGTATAAATTACAACTCTCAGAAGCGCTTAATATAGTGTATAAAGTGTCACAAACCGTTATCCAAAATAACAATTCATTAATTTAAGAAAAAGTGAAATGTAAGTTGAGAAACATTATTGCTAAAAATTTTGCCTATTCATAACTTCGTATTATAAATGATGTACCATCAGGTCACGACAAGACGTCTGAAGTTGGTGTACTAAAAGGTAATAATAATAATAATAATAATAATAATAATGATTTATTTTAGCTGGCAGAGTTAAGGCCGTAAGGCCTTCTCTTCCACTCAACCAGCAAAATGTGTATATACATATGCATGAACTTACAAAGAATTCAACAATTTGATTGAGATGAGAGTTACATGTATACAAGTATTATTTACGAATTAAACAACAAAATACTATGAACTATTAATTAAACACTGAAATAAACTGTGTAGCAGAATTAAACTAAAATACATAGAATGTTAATATATTTCAAATAATATTAGATAATAGAAAGAGATTATTACGAGACAATTAAAATACAGCACATTCAGGATGATGTCTAAAGAAAAAATTAAAAATGTAGTCAGTGATATTTTAAATCAGTATGATTGGAGTGAAATGGTAATAAGGTTATCTTTTAAGCTGTTCTTAAAGGTGTTTGTTGTCTTGCAGCCCCTAATACTTTGTGACAAAGAAGTTCCATTGACGCGAGGTGGATATTGTAAAAGATGTTCTATGAAGAGGTATACTTAGCGTGCCACAGATAAGTGATCTGGTATTTACGTCGTGGTTAGAGTATAGATAAGAGAAACGAGAAGAAAGGTAGTGACTTTCCGTTCTTCAAATATGCACCTATTACATCGTGTGATGTTGAACGTACATTTTCCCAATATAAAAACTGTTTAAGTGACCATCGGAGGAGGTTACTTTGCAGTCGCTCAAAATGTACGTAACTCTTCACTGCAATGCACATATTCAAGGATGATGTGAATATATTACATTAAATTTTAAGAGTTAATATAGGTCACTACAAAATAATTGTGTATTTACATGTTTAGACATTTCCTACTTCAATGATCATTCATTATATTTCTTGAATGCAGGATACAGGTTTTATTGTAACCGCAGTATATTGCTCAGTGTTTACATCAGAGGCATACTCCATCCGTTGCACGTCCCCTTCTCATACAGTCTATACAGCGTGCGTAGTAAACCTTGCGATTCTCGTGGAAATTCCACGAAGTCTACTAATGATCAACTGCAGCCTATTGTGTTTTAGTAAAGAAAAGTAGTCCAAGTATTAAGAGGTCAAAAATATTGTATTCAATACAGTGCTATGGTTTAATTGGGCCGGAACGCAACGCAACGCCGTTCCGGGAAAATAAAAATTCCTTCAAGTCGGAAACAAGAGAATACCAAATTGGCACGAATTCATTTGGCAATTGATAATTTGATAAGTTGTATAAGTATATTTTTTTCAAACTAAACCACTGATTCAATAAACAAAGAAAAATAATAATTAGTAATAAAACAAATTATATTACATAAAGATGGCTAAAAAGGACAACTCGTATCTGGAAATTTTTCAGGTGGGTCTAACAACACTGTTTTGAACATTATTTTTAAACAGGAAGAATATTTATAAACAGGGTGATTCATTAGGAATTACCGCCGCTTACGGAGCATATTTCGGAAAACATTTTGAGCGAAAAATTCATAATAAACATTGATTCTATTCTCAATATTTTTAGAGTTACACTAATTTGAATTTGTTGATAATATAACTTTTTCTTTAATTTTAAGGATAAATAATATTACAGATAGAGTATGAACTATTCAGGAGTACCATTTCTTTAAGTAGCTAGTATTCTGAAGCTAAAAATGTGTTGTAAATTCCATAGTTCTTTCATTAAGATTTCTTTTTTCCATTTTTAACTACAGAATTACATTATTCTTATGCACTTATGACAACAAATGTTATAAATCATGACACCTTGTAAACTCTTTAAGACTGTACAAAGGGATGCAAAACTGAAGTATAAAGAAACAAGTCGCTAGAAGTCTGTGGTTTGTAACAATTGTTGTGATAACTGCGAAAGAATAATGTAAATTTTAGTTAAAATTTTGAAAAGAAACTGTAGAAAGCAAATAAAAAATCAACGACACATTTTTGGCTTCAGAATCCTATCCAATTTAAGAAATGACACTTCTGAATAGTTCTGTCTCTATTTTTAATATTCGTTTATACTTATAACTAAAGAGAAAAGGTATTTTACGAACAAAATTAAGTTAGTTTAACTGTGAAAAATATTAAGAATAAGACCAATGTTTAGCTATATGACTTTTTTTTTCTCAGAACGACTTCGGAAATAAGATCCGTAAATGGCGTTAACTCGTTGTGAATCACCCTGTATATTTTTGCTTTGCAAGATGATCTATTCCAGGACAAAATATTACTTGACTGTCGAATTCTGTGAACATAAAAATAAAGTAGTTAATCTAAGTAGTAATATAAGCGTAGTTAAAGTTAATGACCATTTTAGGTACGAAGTATTGCTTCTTAGAGATATTACTTATTTCATTCCCAATCATTTTCACAATCCTTATAAATAATAAACTATTCTCTAATAAAAATATAAATATCACAAAAAACACCACCCAATAACACAATCATGTCACCTACTGTATTATAGGGATGATATGAAACCAACTTGATTATTGTTTTTTTTTTTATTTCATCATATACAGTTCATATTTCTTCAGCACACACAAACACACATGTACGAATATATTTATGTGTTTCACTCGTTTATTTTCGCAACTCTTGTCCGTACAGTGCATGGCCTCCCTTTGTTCAATATCCCAGTTGCCGGCATCCTTTCAGACTCTGCTTCAGACCGTCTCTTTCGATATTCTTTGAATTTTCCGCTCCACTTGCTCGTATTTATTTACAGTACTCATTCACCGTGGTCTGTAGTTTCGCTTTATTTCCAATGACCTAGTTTATATAATTTTGTCTAGCATTTACTGTATATTTATACTAATGTTTTCGAGATACGAAACATATACGTATGCATTATTCGTTGTGGGTTTAGTCCGTTCATTTATTTGGTCTGGGCAAACATGAAGAACCCGACAGAGTATACAATACTCTCTATGTTGCCTCTGAAATGCTAGTGTACGAATTAAAAACAAAAATTGTTACAAAGTTTCCCTTAAATCATTTAGGGTCGTATTCATAAACGAGACTTCGAAGACTTCCCAAAGTCGACTTTCGCAGTAAAGTTTAACTTTGTTAAAAGTCCTATTCCTAGACAATACTTCTGAGACTTTGACTTTGACTTCGGTAAGTCGAGATTTTACGATCTTGTTCTAATGTTGGCAATCACAATCATGGCCTTCTAAACGAATTAAATTAATGAATAGCTGAAGTAGAGTAGGCATTGCCACAATCAAAGCCATCTTTTGAGTCTCAAATCAGTGAAACAATTGAACATCGGCAGACGTCAAGCGATTGTTGCAGCATTTTTTAATTATTTAAATGTAAAATAATTGTGAAGACGTGAAAGATAAGAAATACCACCAATGACAGATTATGAAAGAGACATGCTACTAGAACTGGTGAAGACGTACAAAGAATATAATTAAATATACAAAATCAATAGTAAACCATTAATCCTTATATCCATAGAGACCTTAACAGACCAACAAATTTTCTTTCACGAGGAGCGTACTGCAGGATTTGTTTCGGTATCAGTGTTCTATCCATCCTTTTGAAATGATTAACATATTGTAATATTGATTCGACTTTGAGTTATTTCAGGATATCATTATTTCTTTCGTGGTTCCATTTTGTGTCTCATGAAGTCCATCTCGGCAGCGATTAAAACTGTCGGGCAAGAGTTCTTTTTTTAACTGCGATTCGTGTATAACTCTAAATAAATTATGGTTTTAAAATTGTATTTATTATGCATTATGTTTTTATAAATTTGGTAAATTTATTTTGTATATCAAAGTCATGTGTAAGTGATAATGAATGTCCAAGGTATTTAATATTGTTCATCCTTTCCAATTATCTGTTACTGACGTACATCTTGCTCTGTGTATATATATACATATATATATATATGTATCTGTGTGTGAGTGTATGTATGTATGTATGTATGTATGTATGTATGTATGTATGTATGTATGTATGTATGTATGTATGTATGTATGTGTATATTTATAAATATATGTCTACATGTTGTTATATTATGTCTACAAATGTACATATTTTAGCAGAAATGTCTTAATATGATCTACAAGTTCAACATGTCTATTCATGTTAAATTCTCTAGGTATTTCTGATTATAATTTCAAGCCTTCAATCAAATTAATGTTTATTCACCGTATGTATGATAATGAATATATATGTTATGTCTCTACATACGTAAGTAAGCATGTATGTATGTATGTGTGTATGTGTGTATATTAGCTAAGTGTCATAATATTATCTATAAGTGCAACATGCTATTCATGTTAAATTCTCTATGTTTTTCGACTGTAATTTCAAGGCATTAATCTAATTAATTTATATATGTTACACTCTTACAAGTGTATATTTATTGCATGGTAGTCTGTAAGTTTCAATTTGTTATGATTAGTTTAAAATATAACCCTAATATACTATATGTCAAATAGGGTTTATAAATATGGAATAAATAATACTACTACTATATCCATAGAGCAACAATGAAGTGAAGTAAGAGTATTACGAGTGTTAATGGAACAGGTAGGCTAATCCCTTTGTATTATTCTATTATTCATCAGTCATGTTGAATCGTGGATATTATTTAATACGGTCCATTTTTCAAATCTGTATCTTGATTTGAATGCATTATCTCTATAAAATTCATTAGAGTTTTGCACATGTCTAATAATACACCGAGAAACATGAGCCGCGTCAATAATTTCCTGGATGTTATCAATCTTCTCGGCAAATACAACAATTTCCCAAATATCTGCCATTTTTCTTATGTCCACGAACGAGAGTCAAAGTCAAAGTCCAGATTTTCGGCGACTTCGAAGTAAAGTCACAATCGAAGTATACTTTCGTCAAAGTGTCGACTGTGAATAGGAAAATGGTGATTTTGTACTTTCCAAAAGTCAAATTTGGTCCAAAGTCTCGTCTATGAATACGACCCTTACTGATCATACTAATTAGGACAAAGTTTTTCCTATCCTGAATTGCAGAAAAAAAAATCGTTCTTTACATTCGTGGATACATCTTAACCATTTCTTCTTCTACTTTTCTATTTAAGAAAATCTATACTTCAAAGTGATGGAAATACTTAAAATAGTGTCAGTTTGTAATGACATCTTGAGTATATTCCTTTCATATATTAAACCTTCTTGCGCATGAGGGAAAGAAGAAAGTGAACTGGGAAGCTTCCCTCTCTTACTACGCTTCCACTTGCAGCTGCTCAGCTCACTTACCCCGACTATAATTAATTTCATACTATAAGTCAGTGGTTCCCAACTTTTTTTTTTTTTTTTTTGACTGACGACACACTCTACGGAACGTCCACGATATCGCGACATAGTTACTGTACTTGTTTTTTTATTAGTAATCATGATACTAATATAAGGAAAACAACCAGTGCTTTTCTTCTAGAAAAAAGGTGGTGGAACTCTGTGTAGAATATTTTATAGAGGACGGGGATATGATTACTGTTCAATGCACGGGAATTTTGTTTTTTTAACCTTCTTATCGTCCGACTAAGACTTTTAAAGTCTAAACGGAATTCAAAGAAAAATTTATTTATAGATAGGTCGATGTTAACACGCAATCTAAAAAAAAAAAAAAACAAGCAGCAACTTGAGTGACACTACAAAAGAACAAAGATAAGTGTCAAAAATCCCAACCTATCTATGCTAGATGCCCGATAAAAGATTTTTATTATCGTTTTAGAAAACTCAATTATTTAAATTAATGTGAAGTCTGCGCTTGGTGGGTTGCACGGAGTTTCTCTGTACTGGGTTGCCTTATGGTTGACAGGCCAAGACGTAAATCATCATCAGTCTGTTCCTTTGTTTAGATTTCACTATCTTCATGGTAGAAATTCTGATTCACAATGTATTTGAAAAAGGCAGTTCTAAATGTCTTTTTAGTTTATTAGACACCATGGACTGATTTGACTAAACATTTCCGCATATGACAGTCGGGATTTTGTTTGTATTCTTCTCCACACCACGTAAAACCATATTGCAAGTATTCATCACTACACATATTTACGAAACGCAGTACGTTTTTGTGAACCCTGACGAAATTTTCGCTCGCATTATTTGAATTAGCACTGCTGTCGTCTAACTCAGAACTCGATTCAGATTGTCTTTTTCGAATTCAAAATTTGTCCATGATAAAATCTAAATAGTGTGACCAATCAAAAGTGCTTTATCACCCGCTCACACGTTCTATACACTGACACTGACCAATATGCTCTGACGATTCTAAACTCTGTTTATTACTAAGTGGGAAGAGTAAACGAATTACTAGCACTGCTACAGGTGTTCACTTTCATTCGATTTATTCACTCACTCATTTATTTATTTATTTACTTATTTATTTACTTATTTAATTATTTATTTACTCATTTATTTACTTATTTACTTACTTATTTACTTATTTACTTACTTATTTACTTATTTATTTATTTACTTATTTATTTATTTACTTATTTATTTACTTATTTAATTATTTATTTACTTATTTAATTATTTATTTACTTATTTAATTATTTATTTACTTATTTAATTATTTATTTACTTATTTAATTATTTATTTACTTATTTACTTATTTATTTATTTATTTATTTACTTATTTACTTATTTATTTACTTATTTAATTATTTATTTACTTATTTATTTATATATTTACTTATTTATTTCTTATTTATTTATTTATTTATTTATTTATTTATTTACTTATTTAATTATTTATTTACTTATTTACTTATTTATTTACTTATTTACTTATTTATTTACTTATTTATTTATTTATTTATTTAATTATTTACTTAATTATTTACTTATTTATTTACTTAATTATTTACTTATTTATTTACTTATTTAATTATTTATTTACTTATTTATTTACTTATTTACTTATTTCCTCATTTATTTCTTCATTTCCTCATTTATTTCTTCACTTCCTCATTTATTTCTTCACTTCCTCATTTATTTCTTCACTTCCTCATTTATTTCTTCACCCCTCATTTATTTCTTCATTCCCTCATTTATTTCTTCATTCCTCATTTATTTCTTCAGTTCCTCATTTATTTCTTCACTTCCTCGTTTATTTCTTCACTTCCTCGTTTATTTCTTCACTTCCTCGTTTATTTCTTCACTTCCTCATTTATTTCTTCACTTCCTCATTTATTTCTTCATTCCTCATTTATTTCTTCATTCCCTCATTTATTTCTTCATTCCCTCATTTATTTCTTCAGTTCTTCATTTATTTCTTCACTTCCTCATTTATTTCTTCACTTCCTCGTTTATTTCTTCACTTCCTCGTTTATTTCTTCACTTCCTCGTTTATTTCTTCACTTCCTCATTTATTTCTTCACTTCCTCATTTATTTCTTCACTTCCTCATTTATTTCTTCACTTCCTCATTTATTTCTTCATTCCCTCATTTATTTCTTCATTCCCTCATTTATTTCTTCATTCCCTCATTTATTTCTTCAGTTCTTCATTTATTTCTTCACTTCCTCATTTATTTCTTCACTTCCTCATTTATTTCTTCACTCCCTCATTTATTTCTTCATTCCCTCATTTATTTCTTCAGTTCCTCATTTATTTCTTCACTTCCTCGTTTATTTCTTCACTTCCTCGTTTATTTCTTCATTTATGTTTTACTCGTTTATTTCTTCACTTCCTCGTTTATTTCTTCACTTCCTCATTTATTTCTTCACTTCCTCATTTATTTCTTCACTTCCTCATTTATTTCTTCATTCCCTCATTTATTTCTTCATTTCCTCATTTATTTCTTCATTTCCTCATTTATTTCTTCACTTCCTCATTTATTTCTTCACTTCCTCATTCACTTACTCATTCACTTCTCTACTTCTCTACTTATTTACTTATTTATTTATTTATTTATTTAATCTGACAGGATTAAGGCCATAAGGCCTTCTCTTCCATCCTACCAGATAGCAGGCAGAAAAATTGAACTGAACATTGTTGCAGATCTTCACATTTCATTGGCAAATTCTGTCTCAAAATAAAATCTACCATATCAAGGACTTCGTTGTAAATAAGAAATGCGTTGTAAAGAGATTTTCTGGATGGCATAAAAATTTGTCAATTCCAAAATTTCGCGACACACTCCAAGGAACTGCGAGACACACAGGTTGGGAACCCCTGCTATAAGCTATGGCGCAGGTAAGCATTTGTTTTCACGATATAGCGAATTACACATAGAAGCAGAAGTTAGCACATCATGAATGGATAAATAAAGCTTCTTAACCAAAGAATGCATCGACGGAACTCTCATAAGTGAGAATTTAAATATTGTTACAAATTTTCTGGAGCGGTATGCAGGAAATCAATCTATGTTAAAAATGGAAAGGAAAATTTCAAAACGATGGATATAGTCAAACAAGGACTGTACAGGAAATGGAGAATTTGATAATGGTGAAAGACAGGGAGAACTTTTCTCCAAGCAGGGGCAGCTTAATGCTCTTCTATGTCTCAGAGATTTTCCTGCAGCTGCAACGAACCACACCACACATCACTTGCTCTCCCTGGTGCACCATTCGAAGTACACCTCCGTTACTCCAGAGTGATTAAAGCACGAAACCCTGTTTAAAAATAGTTTTTGCTCATTATAAATTTCTCGTAGAATCATTGATCTTCTCGTAGAGTCGCCAAACTCGAACTAGACTAAGGCCAATGTTGAAGCAGTTCGGGTAACTCTGAGGTAACAGACGGAAGGAAATATTTCCATACAGTGCATCCAGTTCCTACACTGCAGTAATACGACGTTTTTTTTCTATTTCTCTGTATACCTTGCTTGATATTCTGAGTGTAGATTGAGAAACAGGTTAGCAATAGTCTAGAGCAGCCGTGGCGAAAATGTCATCGTGCGCCGAGCCACTGTGTAAACTGCAACGTGCATATGGAGGGAGGCGGACACCCAAAGGGGAAGTGAAGCAACTGTCTGACTTATTAACGGATTTCCATTTTCTTACGTTAAGCACTTAAATATAATTATAATACAGTATAAGGTTACAAACTATGTCTAGTGCGTGTAACGAAGAAAGAAATGAACAATGAAACATAGGACACATTATCACAACCTAAAATTAACTTTCTTCAGAATGTCTACGACAAAGTTTCAAAATCAGGAATGATGTCACTTACTGCCGGTCGTAGTTCATCACAAAGGTATTTGTCTGTCAGTCGTGATCTAAATTTGGTTTTTACTATTTTCAGTGTTGAAAATAATTTTTCACAAATGTAAGTTGTAGTGAACATGGCTTCAACAGAGCAAGCGAAAGAACGAAGCTTCGGATATTTATTTTTTGGTAAAGATTTGAAAAGTTCAACATTTGTCAAGTCCTTAAATCTAGCTTCCATTTAACATCACATTGTAAATCTGGGAGTTTAAATTGAAGATCTAACTGCGTTATTCGTACATCCGCTGGAAAAGGATCGATGTACAGCGATAATAACAATAATAATACTTCACCTTTCAATGTTTCATGAATGACATGTAGTATAATGCTGTTTTATGTTATACAACCGTTTTCCTCGTAATACTTGTGAACAAATCATACATTTAATATTCTCATCATATTGGCAGCAAAAAGAATGCGTCCTCCCATCCTACTTGAAACTTTCGCTTTTGTAGAGGTACATGGTTTCGAGAGAGACATTGCGACGATACGCCACTCGCAGGTCAGAGACAAATAAGCAAATGGAGCGGAGTTTGATTCCAGTGAGTGAGAGGGTGGGGGTTGGGGAACGCAGGAAGTAAGAGGAATGCACAGCTATCATTGCGAGCCATAATGTGCTTGTGAGTCACATTTTCGCCACGGCTGGTCTAGATATTACTGTTATTTAAGGATTTTAAATGCTTAATTAATTTTATTAGAAAGGCAATTAATTTAGCTAATTTCTGAACTTCTGGTATGTCTACGTTCAATGCTACTCGGCGAGAAAATCAATACGTAAAGTTCAACACACACTGATTTTCACTTCACTAGTTCTTAATAACGTGGACGCTGTACGTAAACTTTAACCTTAATGAAACTCTGCCGACGTTTTTTGCATGTATACACATATTGATTGATGCGGGGGGGGGACGTTTCATAAATAACACCTGTGAATGTCAACAATGTGTTCGCAGGAATGAGTGAACGTGTTAAACGCTGGAGAAACGTGAACTCCGGCCTCGAATTCCAATTGCAAGATTGTCCGTCGCTAGTATTGGAGGGTTAAGGCTGGTTCACAATAAACCGGGAACGAGAACCAGAATGAAAACGAGAAGCAGAGGACGTGAATATGAAAATTGTTGATTCACAATAAACCGAGAACACAGACGACTATGTATATAGATATGTATGTCAATAACGATATGTAAAGTCGATATTACGCATTCTAATGTTATTTATGTATAATTGACCAATGACGTTCTCTCATGAGTACAAGGCAGCCAACATAACACAGGTTAACCAACTTCGAAATTTCAACTGAAACATTTCATTAGGTACGGTCCTATAAATATGCCCATGCATCTTCATTATCACAACATATTTTAAGTCTACCATAACGTAAAATAATTAGAGAAGAAACATTTGTAATGGAACAAAAATGAACACAACAGTAGTTATTGAATTGAAGCATGAATATGTAGTGTGTAATACAACCAATACAGTAATAAAATATGATTCACTTACGATCGGTGTTCAAAGATGCAGTTATTGAAAGCCACGTATTGTCCTTCATTTTCTCACCTTTATACGAGGCGCTCCGCTTATCGTAAACTTGAGGACTTTCCTCAACACTCAATATTAGAATCTCATCAAATAAAACTTGCTCCATGATGCACAGCACAGAACAAAATAATGCATAGGTTATGTCACGGTCTTCTTGCTACAAAATATAAGACGACAAAATAGCTACTAGATGGCAATAGAATGAATCTAGTGGGCTGTGATCGGAAACGTGAACGCCAAAGTTGAAACTTGGCCAACTCTCCGTTCCCGATCCCGGGCTCCGGCAAGCTTTTCGTTAATTGTGAATGCTCACATTTAAATGTACACATTTTAACAATTTTACCGTTTTCGTTTCCGTTCCGATTCTCGTTTCCGGTTTATTGTGAACCAGCCTTTAATAATAATTCCAAGTAATGGACGTTCCAGAGTGTGTACACTGTCAATCGATAAAAAAAAACGTGTTCAAGAGCTGTAGACACAGCATATGATCACATTATACTGTATGTAGAACAAGGACTGTGACACAGAAAAAATGTATAATGGAATATTACAGATGGCATTCGCTGTGATAGGATTGTGATAATGTCTTTAGAGGTTAAACTTCTTAAATATTTCGTGGGTACTTACAATTTTATTTCAACTTTCACAGGAATTTTGTGCTGCACTTCGATGGCTCCAGTTAGTGTTCGAACATCATACAGGCAACCGGGGTAGGCTATTACAAACTTCGTCTCATTTCATATGAAAAACTAATACGAAGGTCTGTGCTAAGATCCTTAAGCAGTTAAAACATGAAGGGGTGAGGGGAGGATGGCGAATATTATTACAGCAAGGTGGAACAAACACGACAGGCTGCCTTCTCCAGAGCGAACATCGGCGAATATCGAACTTAGACATACTCGACAAAATTGAAACGAACATAGAGCCGGTAATGGCCCATTCACAATGAAAATTAAACATAACCGTAACATGAACACAGAAGTTTGCGCCCAGGTTACCAAATGGGATCATTCACAATGATTCACATAATAGTACATTATGCAACGAGCCTAAAATGGTAGTAATTACCTAAGACGCGAGTATGTTTATGAAACAAGCGCAAGCGAGTTTCATAATTTTCATACGAGCGTCTTAATTACCATTATAAGCAAGTTTCATACGAATTTTTATGCTCGACCATATTTCTAACTTGAAATTATTTATAAGTATTCAGGATTATTCTTATCTGATTGAGGAGCGGAACTGACCTTGTGCAATATCTCGTAAATTGTGAGATGTGGGCAGACGCGAAAGTATTGATGTTTTCCGAGAAACAAATATCATTGACCTTGATATAATCTAGAAAGTAAAATAAACATTAATCTTGATATAACCTTTAAAATTGATTTAGACATTGGAAAACGAGATGACAAATTGAATTTATTTGAATATTATTTACAATTAACGATAATTATTATAGTAACAGAACATAACCTTCTGCGACAGTATTGGATTTCCAGCCTCCGTGACGTTTCGATAGTTGTCTTTCGATTGCATATCCGAGAATAATCGATACTTGCGCTTTCATATTGCTACCTACAATGGTGTTTTCTAATTGGTGGAACACCTGAACTTTAATGAATAGGTGTACTTTAATGAGGTCCATTAAAGAACTGCTACCAGGTGTATAATTACTACATTTCGGCTCATGTTTACGTGATTTGCAAACAGTACACAATCGTGGAGCGCTGAAGTATACGACAGAATATGAGGAAATGGCGTCGTTCTTATGTTTCCATGGTTACCAAGTATCTTTGGGGTTATGTTTATGTTCCCATCGTGAATGTTCTTGATTTTACCGTAACGTTTACATTTTTAAGTTAACGCTTAGGTTATGCTTAATTTTCATTGTGATTGAGCCTTAATGGACGATACTAGCTCCAGTCGCTTGAGATAGCTACAGTGTAGGACACGAGAATGAGGGTCTGAAGTTCTATCTCTTCCCGGCTCCTCTCTACGCCCCTCGCCCGACAACGTTGTCACATTTTGCGCCATACATTTAGTTGGCTGCTTCATCTCGACATGAAAAGATGCTGCTCTTTGTAATCGATGATTTTGTTACGTTGTGATGTTACTATAGATCAGACCTTCAGAACTGTAGCTCCTCAGAGTGACTGCCTTACCATCCCTTACACCCCACCCACCTTTTCTACCAGTGCGATCATAGAGTTTTAGTTACGCTCTGCTGCATCAACATTCATTCTCGCGGCGGCAGGTATACAATACGTTATCAAGAATTACAAACGAACAGATAATAAAATCCTTAGGAACATACCTTTAGAAAGTAATAGAAAAATGAATGAGGGAAATAAATAAGTTAAAAGACATATAAAATAAATTTTAAAATGTATGTGTGCATATAATGTAAGAAAGTGTACCTATGTAGGCCTATATATCGTCCTATTACTAGTAAAGCCGATCAAGTCCACTTTTTGTGTAAAATAAGTTAAGGGGAGGTTGTAAGCTGATTTGGATCAAAATTAACATTTTTTGGTTTTTAGCTAAACTAATAAATTAAGAAAAAGTCGGTAGGTTAAGGAAGATCACAACTACAGGTGTGCAAATTTTCATAGATGTAGAGTGAATAGTTTCTGAGATAAGTGTACCTGAAGTTGCTAAATTTAACACGGCTAGGATAAGGCTTACAACCTCCCATCAAAATTAACATTTTTTGGTTTTTAGCTGAAATAATAAATTAAGAAAAAGTCGGTAGGGTAAGAAAGATCACAACTACAGGTGTGCAAATTTTCATATATGTAGAGTGAATAGTTTCTGAGATAAGTGTACCTGAAGTTGCTAAATTTAGCACGGCGAGAATAGGGCTTACAACCTCCCCTCAAGTACAGTCTCCGAATTGTCCTTCCGTGCTCTGTATTTTACTAAAATGGAATAAGTCCGAAATGTTGCATGCAGGCAACAAACAAATTACTTTATTTGAAGAATTTATTATGATTTTTCGTGCATTAATAAAGTTTTAATTCCTGTTTTTATAAAACTTGAATTATTAGTCTTAACTCGTTTTACCAGTAATAGGACATGTTGTAATTGTACGTTGATAAGTGAGTGATAGCTATATGACCGGATGTCAATGCTGTCATTCAAAATTGTAATGCATGAATGAATGAATTTTTTTAGTAGGTTATTTTACGACGCTTTATCAACATCTCAGGTTTAAATAACCTGAATAAGATGAAGGTGATAATGCCGGTGAAATGAGTCCGGGGTCCAACACCGAAAATTACCCAGCATTTGCTCATATTGGGTTGAGGGAAAACCCCGAAAAAACCTCAACCAGGTAACTTGCCCCGACCGGGAATCGAACCCGGGCCACCTGGTCTCGCGGCTAGACGCGCTGACCGTTACTCCACAGGTGTGGACTGAATGAATGAATACATGGGATCAATTTATACTAGATATTGATAAAGCGTCGTAAATAACCTACTGAAATTAAAAATTAAAACCTATCTAGGCCTGTTTGAAGAGTTCAGAGCACTTCTAGCTCTGTTACCAACAGTAAGACAGTGTTGTTCTTCTGTAGTCGTTTTGTTTTTATGAGGCCAGCACTGTTCATAATGCGAGCGATCACTTCGCATTTCATCCAACACGAAAACAAAAATCGACAGCAGACGATTACACGTGGCCACAGCGACCAATCCAACGTTCGGGAAACGCAGAAATGGAAAAAGTACCAGAGCGAGACTCTGGCATGACTACAAAACTCTATACAATTATTATTCTCGAAAGAACAGGCTATAACATAAAAAAGATTCACTTTTGGACCAACTCCCCTTATGATATATTATAGTGCTTTCAATATCTAGCTGAGAGCAATACATATTCCCATCATATCATAATATTATGAGTATGTAAGATGCAATTAAAAAAAATGTCGCCAGTTTTAAAGATTTTGCAAAACCCAAAGTAATGTAAGTTCACTCTTAGCTGAGAGACTACAACGTGTTCATAATGTGTGCATACGATTCATCTGCAATACTCGTAAATTTGATCTTATAACACCTTCCCTCCAGTTACTTTCATGGGTGCGTATGAAGGAACGAAGAACAATACATTCACTGTCTCTTCTGTTTAGAATCATGCATACTTCTACTCCGAATTATCTGTTATCGCGCTTTCAATTTCTTATAACTCTTCGAAACCGGTATCAGGCACTTCTTTCTATCCCTCATCATAGAACGTCTTTACACTCATCTTCCTATACCGTAGAAATACCTCGGCTCTGGAATTCGTTAATTAATGACGTCAGGGACTACCGGACTTTATCACAATTCAAAATTAAATTGGAAAATTTTGTCTTAGTTAATGTTTTTTTAGGTATTGCTAGAAATATTGATTTGTGTTTTTTTTCTTTTACTTTTTTTTTTTTTAATCTATATTAAAATTGCAAGTTTCTTGTTTATGTTAGTTAATTAGTTAGGATACAATTAATTATGATACTTAATCACTCATTTAAAGTTTGTGTGACTGCAACCTGTGTATATTTTTGTGTGGCTTTACTTTGTTTATAGTGTTTTTTTCTCTCTCACTTTATTTCTTGTGTAGCTTTACTTTGTATAAAGTGTATTTTTTTCTGTTTATTTCTATTATTGTATTTGTATTCCTGGTGTTGTGGAAGAGAAGGCCTGATGGCTTTAACTACACCAGAATAAAAAAAACCTAACCAATGGAAAGGTTATGCCCTAAGTGTCACAGCATGTCTTGCAGGAATGTGGCAATGGCTGCTACTGCGTTACTAAACTGCTGGAGACCTCAAAGCACTCATACGCCAAGCGAAGGAGCTCCTGTGTACCGATTCCCTTGGAAAAAAACTTGTCATCTCCGATATCTGTTTCTCAGTGCATTCCTAACCCTTGTGAATAAAATCCCTTTAAAAAACGATGGAGTCATTATTAATTTACTTTGAAATTATATGTTTTGGTAGATAATGTTATTCCTAAATCGTTAACAACTTTTAGTAAATTTATGTGATATTTTAAACAACATTTTTCGAAGTTATTTTATTGATGAAATAAATTTCCCTTTTTTTACCAATTATTAAACATCAGCAAAAAACATTTATATTACCGGTTGTTTTTTATGGTTGTGAAACTTGGACTCTCACTTTGAGAGAGGAACATAGGTTAAGGGTGTTTGAGAATAAGGTGCTTAGGAAAATATTTGGGGCTAAAAGAGATGAAGTTACAGGAGAATGGAGAAAGTTACACAACACAGAACTGCACGCATTTTATTCTTTACCTGACATAATTAGGAACTTTAAATCCAGACGTTTGAGATGGGCAGGGCATGTAGCACGTATGGGCGAATCCAGAAATGCATATAGAGTGTTAGTTGGGAGGCCGGAGGGGAAAAGACCTTTAGGAAGGCCGAGACGTAGATGGGAGGATAATGTTAAAATGGATTTGAGGGAGGTGGGATATGATGATAGAGAATGGATTAATCTTGCTCAGGATAGGGCCCAATGGCGGGCTTATGTGAGGGCGGCAATGAACCTCCGGGTTCCTTAAAAGCCAGTAAGTAAGTAAGTAAGTAAGTAATTAAGTAAGTAATAAAATCTTACTCTTGTACAAAGATTGACTTAAATCTGTACAAAAGTGACTCACCTCTCCGTTGGTACAAACACCCCTGATTGAGAAACTTTTTCCTAACCGTTCGGCTGATTACAGAAAAAATCCAACTGACCTAAATAATACAACACAAAGGCTGGATGTGTTAACTAATATTTTCCTACCTCAGTTTTATTTACAGAATTCTCTTGCCAAACACCTACAAAACTATGGCGAAACCCTTGATGTATAATAGATATAGCCTCCCTCCGGTAAACAGAGCGCACTGCCTTAAAATAGGCTGTTTCATTACCTTCAATCGACAGAGTTCAACATCAAACCAAACAAAGTGCGAACGAGTGGACTGTTTAATTAAATTGGTCTTGGCCGTGTTTTACTCCTCTAAGCGAAGCCAAGTCCATTGTTTTAATGGAGTTCCTGAACAACTACCAATCGGGAATAAACAATTCATCGTGTCTTGAATTAAACACTTTTTGCTTCAAATTTACAATATGCAGGTTCGTTAGCTGAACAACTTCAGGGTTGTTCCGCAGCATTCGTTTCTATATTGTTTCAAGAATTCTACACTCTTTCATTATGAGCATATTACCTGTCTCTCAATTTGATATTCTATGACGATTATATAAATTCAGGTTATTCAAGCAATAAAATCCATGAATTGAAATGAATTCCAATTAAATCATTCTATACTCTTTCATTATGAGCATATTAGCGGTCTCTCAATTTGATATTCTATGACGAATATATAAATTCAGGTTATTCAAACAATAAAATCCATGATATGAAATCATTCCCAATTAAATCATTCTGTACTCTTTCATTATTAGCGTAATAGCTGTCTCTCAATTTGATATTCTATAACGAATATATAAATTCAAGTTATTCAAGGAATAAACTCCATGAAATGAAATCAATCCCAATTAAATCATTCTATACTCTTTCATTATGAGCATATTAGCGGTCTCTCAATTTGATATTCTATGACGATTATATAAATTCAAGTTATTCAAGCAATAAACTCCATGAAATGAAATCAATCCCAATTAAATCATTCTATACTCTTTCATTATGAGCATATTAGCGGTCTCTCAATTTGATATTCTATGACGATTATATAAATTCAAGTTATTCAATAAACTCCATGAAATGAAATCAATCCCAATTAAATCATTCTATACTCTTTCATTATGAGCATATTAGCGGTCTCTCAATTTGATATGCTATAACGAATATATAAATTCAAGTTATTCAAGCAATAAACTCAATGAAATAAAATAAATCCCAATTAAATCATTCTATACTCTTTCATTATGAGCATATTAGCGGTCTCTCAATTTGATATTCCATAACGAATATATAAATTCAAATTATTCAAGGAATAAACTCCATGAAATGAAATCAATCCCAATTAAATCATTCTATACTCTTTCATTATGAGCATATTAGCGGTCTCTCAATTTGATATTCTACAACGAATATATCAATTCAAGTTATTCAAGCAATAAATTCAATGAAATGAAATTGATCCCAATTAAATCATTCTATACTCTTTCATTATGAGCATATTAGTGGTCTCCCAATTTGATATTCTTTAACGAATATATAAATTCAAGTTATTCAAGCAATAAACTCCATGAAATGGAATCAATCCCAATTAAATCATTCTATACTCTTCCATTATGAGCATATTAGCGGTCTCTCATTTTGATATTCTATAACGAACATATAAATTCAAGTTATTCAAGCAATAAACTCCATGAAATGGAATCAATTCCAATTAAATCATTCTATACTCTTTCATTATGAGCATATTAGCGGTCTCTCATTTTGATATTCTATAACGAACATATAAATTCAAGTTATTCAAGCAATAAACTCAATGAAATGAAATCGATCCCAATTAAACCATTCTATACTCTTTCACTATGAGCATATTAGCTGTCTCTCAATTTGATATTCTATGACGATTATATAAATTCTAGTTATTCAAGGAATAAACTCCATGAAATGGAATCAATTAAAATTAAATCATTCTATACTCTTTCATTATGAGCATATTAGTGGTCTCCCAATTTGATATTCTATAACGAATATATAAATTCAAGTTATTCAAGCAATAAACTCCATGAAATGGAATCAATTCCAATTAAATAATTCTATACTCTTTGATTATGAGCATGTTAGCGGTCTCTCAATTTGATATTCTATAACGAATATATAAATTCAAGTTATTCAAGCAATAAAGTCCATGAAATGGAATCAATTCCAATTAAATAATTCTATACTCTTTCATTATGAGCATATTAGTGGTCTCCCAATTTGATATTCTATAACGAATATATAAATTCAAGTTATTCAAGCAATAAACTCCATGAAATGGAATCAATTCCAATTAAATAATTCTATACTCTTTCATTATGAGCATATTAGTGGTCTCCCAATTTGATATTCTATAACGAATATATAAATTCAAGTTATTCAAGCAATAAACTCCATGAAATGGAATCAATTCCAATTAAATAATTCTATACTCTTTCATTATGAGCATATTAGTGGTCTCCCAATTTGATATTCTATAACGAATATATAAATTCAAGTTATTCAAGCAATAAACGCCATGAAATATAATCAATTCCAATTAAATCATTCTATACTCTTTCATTATGAGCATGTTAGCGGTCTCTCATTTTGATATTCTATAACGAACATATAAATTCAAGTTATTCAAGCTATAAACTCAATGAAATGAAATCAATCCCAATTAAATCGTTTTACCAAATGATTCAACAATTTAAACTACGGAAGAAAACACAATTACAATAAATGCTAAACCATAAGTATCACAATAAATGTGCCGATTACATCACAATGACAAGTTGAGAAATAATATAAAATTGATATAAAAATTTATGATTAGAAAACATGAAGCATATTGAAAGAAAAATTACACAAAAGAACCGTAAGTAAGTGCTGGAATGGATAATATTTGATACAGATCATTAAGGATCTTTCTGGATTTCCTAAGTAAATATAGTAACGAAATTGTGAAAAATAACATAACTACCTAACACAACATTGATGTTCACCCCTAGGGAATAACGGTTAACATGCCTGATAGTGCAACGATCGGGCCCGGGTTCAAATCCAGGTTGGAACAAGTTACCTGGTTAACGTTTTTTCTCGGGGTTTTCCCCTCAGCCTCATTCACAATTAGCGAGTTTATCTTTTTTACTTTTCTTCCTATGACCATGGTCTTCGTCTTCTTTGCATTTATCTTCATCCCATACTGCTCACAGCTGTCATTTAGCTCCAGTAGCATATCCCTTAGTATAATCTCCTCTTCTGCTAACAACGCCATAACAACAGCAAATCTTATGCAATTTATTCTCCTTCCTCCTACTATCACCCCTACCATGTTCTGAAAGCAGATCTTTTAACAATTCGTGCTGTTAAAAGATAATACGTTAAAGGATAAAGTCCACACCTTTGGAGTAATGGTCAGCGCGTCTGGCCACGGAACCAGGTGGCCCGGGTCCCATTCCCGGTCGGGGCAAGTTACCTGGTTGAGGTTTTTTCCGGGGTTTTCCCTCAACCCAATACGAGCAAATGCTGGGTAACTTTCGGTGCTGGACCCTGGACTCATTTCACCGGCATTATCACCTTCACCTCATTCAGACGCTAAATAACCAAAAATGTTGATACAGCGTCGTAAAATAACCTACTAAAATAATAAAGGAAAAGTGTATTTTTGTTACAACCAGGTCTATATGGAACGGCGTAATTGTTATTCAGTTTTACAAATCAAGAATGTTATAAACGTGGGAGAAATGAATATCTCGCAGCAATTTATTCAAATTATTAAAAACAAATATTAATTTGCGATAGGCTGGGAAACATAATAGGCTTAAACATGCAATATAATGTATCTAATGATTCACATTCATACAAATCAGCATCATTAAACAGAAATACAATCCATATTATTATCGTCGAACGAAAATAACATACACAATACATTATTAATTATGATAATTAGAGTATAAAAAGTATTGAAAGATAAAAATGCATTAATACACAATGAATACACTGTATGATATTTACTTTATTAGGTCAATCCGAAATATCAGTATTCACTGCTAGCAGGTAGATTACAATGCCTTCCATAATTCAGGCCGCCTATATTGCAGTTAAAATGTTCCGAGGACATCTGTGCAAATTCCTCAACTCATCTCTCTGATGGCAGTTGAAGTTTCGGAGCAGTTAGGTCTCATTAAGTCCTGGAGATTCATCCGAAGAAATAATGACTGCAGGTGCAACTATATACACACTAATACTTTCTAAGATTGATTTCGCTAACATACTACTTTATTCGCTCGATTTCATACTCTCTCTCGCTATCATAATATTAATACTCGATCACAACGCGATAACACGCTAGAAATTCCACTTCACGCATCGTCTCTGTATTCCTCATCCTTCACTGTTGCTACCTCTCGTCACTGGAACTCTCTGCCGCCTGAAGTCAAGGGCTGCCGAACATTGAATTCTTTCAAATCCAAGTTAGAAAATTATCTTATGACGAGTTGCCAAACTAACTTACTATTATGACAAGTGTTGTATTGCATGTTTCCACGTATTCACCTTTTTTTTATGTTCTAATGATATTCAACTTATTTTATATTTTTGTTTTCATATTTTCCGATAATGTTATATCTCTAATGTGATAAGTTGAGCTATATATAATCTTAATTTTCCTTATTGTGTGTACTTAGAAATATTGTATTCACTGTATACTTTGTACTGCACTATTTTATTACTACTATTAGTATTATTATTATTATTATTATTATTATTATTATTATCATCATTATTACTATTCTTCTTTATTATTATTATTATTATTATTATTATTATGAATAATAATCTTTTTTTGTATGCCTCATTTATTTCGACCTGCTGTTCACATATTATTATGCTTTTTCTTTCTTTCTGTATGTTATATATTATGTTTGATTTCTTCTTATTTGTTGTTTATTTTTTATTATTATTATTATTATTATCTTATTCAGTTTTGTGTGTAAAATTGTAGTGAAATTTGTTAATTTGTAGTGTTTTTGTAACGCAGTCTTTACTCCTGGTTGAGTGTTAGAGAAGGCCGTATGGCCTTAACTCTGCCAGGTTAAATAAATCATTATTATTATTATTATTATTATTATTATTATTATTATTATTATTACTTACTTACTTACTTACAAATGGCTTTTAAGGAACCCGAAGGTTCATTGCCGCCCTCACATAAGCCCGCCAGCGGTCCCTATCCTGTGCAAGATTAATCCAGTCTCTATCATCATACCCCACCTCCCTCAGATCCATTTTAATATTATCCTCCCATCTACGTCTCGGCCTCCCTAAAGGTCTTTTTCCTCCGGTCTCCCAACTAACACTCTATATGCATTTCTGGATTCGCCCATACGTGCTACATGCCCTGCCCATCTCAAACGTCTGGATATAATGTTCCTAATTATGTCAGGTGTAGAATACAATGCGTGCAGTTCTGTGTTGTGTAACTTTATCCATTCTCCTGTAACTTCATCCCGCTTAGCCCCAAATATTTTCCTTAGCACCTTATTCTCAAACACCCTGAACCTATGTTCCTCTCTCAGAGTGAGAGTCCAAGTTTCAAAATACAGAAGACCCGGTAATATAACTGTTTTATAAATTCTAACTTTCAGATTTTTCGACAGCAGACTGGATGATAAGAACTTCTCAACCGAATAATAACACGCATTTCCCATATTTATTCTGCGTTTAATTTCCTCCCGAGTGTCATTTATATTTGTTACTGTTGCTCCAAGATATTTGAATTTTTCCACCTCTTCGAAGGATAAATCTCCAATTTTTATATTTCCATTTCGTACAATATTCTGGTCACGAGACATAATCATATACTTTGTCTTTTCGGGATTTACTTCCAAACCGATCGCTCTACTTGCTTCAAGTAAAATTTCCGTGTTTTCCTAATCGTTTGTGTATTTTCTCCTAACATATTCACGTCATCCGCATAGACAAGAAGCTGATGTAACCCGTTCAATTCCAAACCCTGCCTGTTATCCTGAACTTTCCTAATGGCATATTCTAGAGCGAAGTTAAAAAGTAAAGGTGATAGTGCATCTCCTTGCTTTGCAGTGAATTGGAAAAGCATCAGATAGAAACTGACCTATACGGACTCTGCTGTACGTTTCACTGAGACACATTTTAATTAATCGAACTAGTTTCTTGGGAATACCAAATTCAATAAGAATATCATATAATACTTCCCTCTTAACCGAGTCATAAGCCTTTTTGAAATCTATGAATAACTGATGTACTGTACCCTTATACTCCCATTTTTCTCCATTATCTGTCGAATACAAAAATCTGATCAATAGTCGATCTATTACGCCGAAAACCGCACTGATGATCCCCAATAATTTCATCTACGTACGGAGTTAATCTTCTCAAAAGAATATTGGACAAAATTTTGTACGACGTCAACAAAAGTGATATTCCTCGAAAGTTACCACAGTTGGTTTTGTCCCCCTTTTTAAAAATAGGTACAATTATGGACTCCTTCCATTGTTCTGGTACAATTTCCTTTTCCCAAATAGCAAGTACAAGTTTATAAATTTCGCTATATAATGCACTCCCACCCTCTTGTATTAATTCTGCTGGAATTTGATCGATACCTGGTGACTTGTACTTTTTCAGATTTTCTATCGCAATTTCCACTTCTGTAAGCGTGGGTTCGGGTATAAATGGCTCAGCAGTTTATATTTCAATTTCGTCCCGATCATTTCTATTTGGCCTATGTACATTTAGTAGTTGCGCAAAATAGTTTTTCCATCTGTTTAGGATTGATGGAGAGTCTGCAAGCAAGTCACCATTCTCATCCTTGATCACGTTTACCCTTGGCTGATATCCGTTCTTAAATTCCTTTATACCCTTATATAAATCTCGAATGTTTTTATTCTTACTATTTGTTTCTACCTCATTCAGTTTTTCCTTCAAGTAACCTCTCTTTTTATTCCTAAATGTACGACTTGCTTCCCGTCTTTCATTGAAATAATTATCTCTCTTCTCCTCAACTGGATCCTGTAAGAATTTCAATTTTGCCTGTTTCCTTCTTTCTACTACCATGCAACAATCTTCATCAAACCACGGTTTCTTTTTCTTAGTTTCATAATAACCTATGCTCTGCTCAGCTGCAATTTTGATACTATCTCTGATATTTTCCCACACGCTATTAACATCTAATTCTTTCTCAACTTCGTCGGAACTTTCTAAAGTGGCAAACCTATTCGAAATTTCGACCTGATAATTTTAACTTAGCTTCCTCGTCCTTTAATTTCAAAATATTGAATTTAGTAATATTAACTTGTTGCTCTACTCGCTTGGCTACTGATAATCTTACTCTTAATTCTCAATCACCAAATAATGGTCAGAATTACAGTCTGCACCCCTGAAAGTTCATTATTATTATTATTATTATTATTATTATTATTATTATTATTATTATTATTTTCAGAATTTAATTCAAATAAAAATAAAAAAAAAAATACATTAGATTCCGAAAGAGCATTGTTCGTGTTAGGGAGTCAGGTACAAACATTTATAAAGGTTATGAAAATCAATGATTTTGTCTTAAAAACAGAAACAAAATGTATTAAAGACACAATGTAGATCCATTTATTATCGATTTATGAATTTGTCCTACAGAATGATATCTGTAATATCGACAATTAATATTTGAGGAGAAAAATTCGTTCCGGCGCCGGGGATCAAACCCGGGGCCTTGGTTCTACGTACCAAGCACTCTGACCACTGAGCTACGCCACATAATATTAATATTAAGTGTCAATATTACAGATATCATTCTGTAGGACAAATTAATAAATCTTTAATATTCTCATAGCTGCAGTGCATATTCTGTACAGATTACTGTGCACGTAACTGCGGAATCCCGGCCAACAAGTCACTCAGCTGAGTGCGCTCCTAGTATAATGGCAATTGACATTGGATACACGTCAACATACTGTATATGCCTAACTTGGAGTCAGGCCACAAAGGGAAACATTGAAGGAGGAAGGTTCGTTCCGGTGCTGTGGATTGAATTCGGCGTAGCTCAGTGGTCAGAGCGCTTGGTACGTAGAACCAAGGACCCGGGTTCGATCCCCGGTGCCGGAGAGAATTTTCTCCTCAAATATTAATAGATCTATTTAGTAAGTCATTAACTATAGCCTAATTAGTAAAAAATAAAATTCAGAAAAAAAAGAAGCAGAATTATTTAGTAATTAGTCTATTGATTAAAATTAGAAAAGAATAAAAATAAAAATAAAATAAATTAGATTTTTTTTTTCATAAATATATATTTTTTTTTCTTAAAATTATATAGGCTGTAGGTCTATTTAGTTTACACATATCAGGAAATCTTTGTAATATTAAGCTTCCTACCACTACAAGAACAATGATTTCAACCAGATGTTAAATAGCACTATTTCCATGCATTTTATTTTTATTTTTATTGGGTAATTTTACGACGCTGTATCAATATCTAGGTTATTTAGCGTCTGAATGAAATGAAGGTGATAATGCCGGTGAAGTGAGTCAGGGGTCCAGCACCGAAAGTTACCCAGCATATGCTCGTATTGGGAAAAAACCTCAACCAGGTAACTTGCCCCGACCGGAATTCGAATCCGGGTCACCTGGTTTCGCGGCCAGACGCGCTGACCGTTACTCCACAGGTGTGGACTCCATGTATTTTAAAGAGGAATCTAGTGTTATAAGAGTTCAGATGAGCCCTACAAATAATTTTAAATTTGAGATAAAAATAAGTAAATTCATTTTATGTAATCGCACAAGTTCTACGACATTAAAATCCGAAAAACAAGTTAGTTATATAAACCATACATCTTGGTTACACAACTATTAACACTTCGAAATTATATATGTATATATATATTTTTTTTATTTATTGTGTCTATGTTGCTGTAAGCGCGGTTGGTGTTTCTGATATGTTTTGTGTATGTGGAAGTTACGTGTGATTTGGATGTAGAACTTTTTGCAGCTATTGCATGTGAGTTTGCATACACCTTTGAAGTTGCATTGGTTTGTGTTGTTTGTGTATTAAGATGCTTTTGCGGACTGATTGTATGCGATGTTATAGCTTAATTTCTTGAAGATGCGGTCTTGTACATGTTTTTGTGTTCTTGTGTTTGTGTTGTGTTTCTATGTTTCTTGTACTTACGTTTTATGTTTTTTATTATGTTGGGGTTCTGTTCCCGGCCCACAAATTCCATTTTACTCGAACAACGGTGAGAGGGTTTTTATGCCACAATTAGACCTAGGCTCAAGGGAAGTAAATTTACCTTTCATGTTAGAAAGAAGACGATTTCTAATAATTCCAGCCTTCTCAATACAATTTATAAACAAGGCGAAACTTTCAATAAGTTTGAATGTTTTACAGCAACCAGTTTTTACACACGGACAACTGTATGCGACTATCAAGAACACGATCACAAGATACTATAATAGTATATGGGAAATGTTTTTAAAAAATAGAGGAAAATTTTGAAAAACGAGGAGTGCGATATTTTGTAATGCAATTCACAAAAGTGTATTGTATAACATTTTTTCCACGATCATATTTTTAAAATTGCAAATACTGGTACAATATATTTCGCATTGATTTAGAGGAATATTATTCCAGAGCTTTCGCAAAACTATACTGTAATGGTAACTAAGCAACAATAAGTGCGCTGTAATGGGTGTATTTGAATATACTTTTATATTATGAAGAGTGATTTCTCTAGCAACATGTTTCTTTGTTGGAATTCTAATTTTCAAAGTCTATATATTTTTCTAAATTATACACATCAGCTCAAAGAATTTGAGTGACCACAAGGGTCCTGAATACAATAAATATGTACAATATAATGTGATCTGATACATTAAAGAAAAAAGAAAGTTAATTGTTTAAGGCAAATATAAGTAGATTAATTGAAATAGAGTTGATGATGTAATATTTGAAGAGTATCCTTGATAATGCAAATCAAGATTTCAGGTATAACTCCCTGTAAAGTTGTTTTGAATAATTTCGAGGGAAAAATTGTTCCGGAGCCGGGTATCGAACCCTCTACCACTGAGCTACTCGGGAACTCTAACGGACACCGATCCAATTGGTACGTTAAACCAAAGGTCCCGGGTTCGATACCCGGCTCCGGAACAATTTTTCCCTCGAAATTATTCAAATCAACTTTACAGGGAGTTATACCTGAAATCTTGATTTGCATAATACACGTCACTGTTCGTTAACAGAAAACCACAATTTAAGTCACACGGAGTTAGTGTGCACTCGAAGTTGGTTGCTTGACGGTTGTCAGCCCACTTTGAGGTCTGTGGATATAGAAGGAAAAATTGGATCGGTGTCGGTTAGAGTTCCCGAGTAGTTCAGTGGTAGAGCGTTGGTACGTTAAACCAAAGGTCCCGGGTTCGATACCCGGCTCCGGAACAATTTTTCCCTCGAAATTATCCTTGATAATATTTATAAGGACAGACATTACATAATCAAAAGGAATGTGAAGTTTCTTAAGATAATTCCACGTGAATTTTGTGATTGAACCTCTACTGCCAAACAGCAAACCAATGACGGACCATTGTTTAAGAGGGACGTTGTGCTTTTGAGAAAGATACGGCAGACAAGGTTCGTATATGGACTTCTTCTCAATATCAACTTCGGTGGCCTGATTTAGGTTTCTTTCGAAACGGATAGCAGGGTCAAGAACAAGAGCCCGTTTTAAGCGTCCGTTGATAGCAATAATGTCTGCCCGTCTAAAAGAACCATCTGATGATACACAATGTACTTCCTCATGAATCTCCCAATTTAAAGTTTTTAACGATGTCGCCAAAGCATGTCGTACACGATGATGTCTAGCATTGATCAGCAGCTCGCCTTTGGGGCATTGTCCAAGCACGTGTCCAAGTGTTTCAAGCTCACTACAGTCTGGATGACGGCAGCGGGTTGTGCTTAGAGTTCTGCCCGGTATTGCGTGAACCGCCGAAATATTGCTTGACATTTTTAAAGCATTGGTCCATTCTGAGGAAGATAAGCCCTTTCGATTGCTTACCCATGAGTTAGCCTTGGGGAGATCACTATAAACAATAACCCCTTTACCACGCAAGGTATGGTTTGTCCAAGTCTGGAATGCGTCATTTCTTAAGTGTTTGCGAATTTTACGACCTGACCAGTTGATAGCATCAATAGCTGTGATATTCAATTTTGACAGAGTAGAAACTTTTTCACTTACAAGGTCCCTAACATTGTGGAGATGGGAGTCATCAACACGAAGAAGAGTATTACAGATATTTATGTGTTGCACATAAGCTTCCCAAGATTCTTTCATTAACGAAAGACCACGATATTTTTTAGGGGAGTAGAGCATTCCGTCAGGGCAGTCATGAGGAAGACCAATAAGCTCTTTGCATGCTCCTCTGGTAACTTTATCTAAATCATTAAGAAATTTGGCTTTGATTTGGTAGAGTGGAGCATACTGTAAGGGATAAGTAAGAGTGGGCCAGAGATATTGATTCATAATCGTTACCTTCTGATCAGGTTCTAATAAAGTGCAGTAGCTGTAAATACAGCAAAAAAAAAAAAAAAAAAACGATCGTGCAAAAAATATGGTATGTAACATAAAGTGAGGAACGAGGCCAGAGGTTTTACACTAGACGTATTTTCTGCTTAATAAGTGAAATATTGCTGCTATATAATTTATCATGAATTTTTTAGTTCATGTATGGTCAATTAATCTACACGTGTAGATTCAGTATCAACGGAACCTTGAATATAAAAGGACTATTTACTATGTATGATTTGAGGCTTTCTCGGCGTTGGTTCGCTAATATGTTTTCGCGGGATATCAGCCGAGTTAAGATTTTGAATGCTCCAAGATTTCGACTGCTATCTCTGCAGCCATCTTCAGGAAGTTCACTGAAGATGGCTGCAGAGATAGCAGATCGAAATCTTGGAGCATTCCAAAATCTTAACTCGGCTGATATCCCGCGAAAACATATTAGCGACTATTTACTAGTTACATAATAATGTAATCAGAGGCAGTTTTTGTTGTCTAAATCTTAGAAGATATGTTAAGTGGTCGCATTTAAATATGTAATTACGCTCATTTCTTGATTTCTTTGCCGACCTTAATATCCAACTCAATTTCATTTTAGTATGCATGTATTTATTTACACTGCAAGTGGGCAAGCACCCGGTGGCAGTAGTATACACAATATAAACAATACACAATAAAATGATAAACAATACACAATAAAATCATAAACAATACACAATAAAATTTACAATACACAATACAATTATACAAAACACAATACAATTATATACACAATACAGTAAGAGTACACAATACAATTTAACACAATAATTACAATTACAATTAATAGTCCACACCTGTGGAGTAACGGTCAGCGCGTCTGGCTGTGAAACCAGGTGGCCCGGGTTCGAATCCCGGCCGGGGCAAGTTACCTGGTTGAGGTTTTTTCCGGGGTTTTCCCTCAACCCAATACGAGCAAATGCTGGGTAACTTTCGGTGTTGGACCCCGGACTCATTTCACCGGCATTATCACCTTCATATCATTCAGACGCTAAATAACCTAGATGTTGATACAGCGTCGTAAAATAACCCAATAAAATAAAAATAAAATACAATTAATAATAAAACATAAAATACCTAATTTTACAATACAACCTACATAATTATGTATAGGCCCTACATAAGTTTCAATAGTCTTTCACTTTACTCTCATCTCACTCACTGTAGTGGCACTATGACGCATTTCGTTGACACTATAGAACACATTTCACTGACACTATAGAACACATTTCATTGACGCTATAAATTATCACTGATCGGAACTATTCACTGCACTGTAAAACCATAACTTCACTGACTCACCTCGCTTCACTGATACAACAGTTCAAATACGTCAAACAATTACACCCTTATGCATACTTATAAATAGAACTGCATTTAAGCTAAACATTTCTAGTCTAAGGTCCTCTTACACGCTAGTTTTAAATAATTTACAATTCAAACCAAGGAAGTAACTCGTCAGGCTATTTAAATACATGTCACCTTAAAAATTAAATGTTAATAATATGTAATAATATAGTATTAATAAAGCAGAGAGAATTATTAAAATGGCAAGTCCATATGCAATTCCTGAGGCAATTATTTCCGGTAACATTCATTCTGAAATATCTGATTCACAGTTTTTGTTCGCAGCAGCAAGAAGTCTTCTAGAGTGAAAATGTCTGTGAATGTGAAACATTCCGTCTCTGAAGCAGAGCAGTTCAGTGGCTGGCGGTATTATTATTATTCGCTCAGATCGGATGATAAATCGCCGGAATACCAAGTTGCTTTCTTGCTAAGCCCAGCTACTTGACGTACGTTGCTAGCTGCTTTTATTTTATTTTTTTCTACTTGCAAATGTATCCAAACGGAAATGTGTACAACCGTTAACGTTGCCATTCCATTGCAATACAAGAAACAACTCATCTCTTTTCCTTTCACAAGGGTATAGGAATAGAAATGGAAGAGTGTATACTATAACGTATATTATTATAAGAAAGTGATATTTGTGCAATGATTAAAAATAAAATCTAGGTTAGATAAACATGAGCATACATGAAACAACAACAAGAAATTCCTAGAAACACTTTTCTGTTATTTAAATTATTGGTGTGATGTGTCAGAATGTACGCTGCTTCACAGACTATAAGGAAAGTGTTCACAGTATCAGATGTTAGTAAGGACAGAGTTTTCGAAAGATTGAAGAAAGCTGAGTTTGTAATGAAATACCTGTCCTTGGGCAGTGAAGTATGAATGAATGAATAAGTGTAATTCATATAATATTACTTGGTCACATACTTAAACCCATATTATATCCCCTAAAACAACGTTTCTCAAACTATGGTCCGTGGACCACCTGTGGTCCTCGAGGTCTGCCCTTGTAGTCCTTTATAAAAGGCAGAAGAAAAATAAAATTCAAACGAATTGCGTATCACTCTACAGCTGAAAGTCTCAGAGTCTGGAAATGACACATGGCAATCGCCTTTCACTTTTTTTTCCCAGTACTGACAATTTATGAAATTTATTACCCTATCCGTCTACCGACTTCCCACTCTACTCTCAATAACAAAAGAATTTAAAGCACTATGAACGTGGTATTTCTCGCCATCTTTTCCCTGCACATCTGGCGCCGCACCTGTAACCCAGCCAGGGACCACCCGAAATCATAACAGAGGACCGTAACTTTTCACGTATTTATGACTTTCTTAACAGTTTTGCCGACACCCAGTCTGCACATTGAAATGGTCACGTAGGCCTACTGTACGTCGTACACCAATAATACAACTCTGAGGTCACAATTTGAAACTTATTTTCCAAGTAAATATGACGAATTTTCATGGGTTCGTGATCACTTTCTTTGCGATATTGAAACTAACAAACTTTCATTGAGTGAAAGAGAACAGTTAATTGAACTCTCGAATGAGACCGGACTTAAAAATGAAATTCCAAGCGGAAGGTATGGTTAATTTCTGGACGTCATCACAAGTGAAAAGAGAATATAGTGAACTGTACAATGGTGCTTTAGAGATTAAAATTCAGTTTGCTTCTACGTATCTGTGTGAGAAAGCGTTTTCATCACTAACTCTAATAAAAACAAAGTAGGCTACCTAAATCGACTCGATGTATGTGACGATCTCCGACTTAAGCTTACCAGCATACGTCCAAATATAGAAGAACTGTACAAGAATCGGCAGGCTCATCCATCTCATTAATTTGAGTACAAACATTTGTTTTATTTTTAGTTAATAAGTTAATGATTATCCAAACTCTAATAGCCTTGAATTATTAAAGAAACAAAAATGAATTTTCTTCTATTAACATTAGCTTAATTAGTTAATACTGATATAAAATTAATTAAATTAAATCAATTAATTAATTCTATTTTAAAATATAAGTATACTGGTATTAAAATATGTTACAAAAATGATTAAATTTGCTTTCGAAGGGAACAAGAGTAAGGTGGTCCGCGGAAGTGTTCTGACTTAAAAAAGTGGTCCCCACTTCAAAAGAAGTTTGTGAAACGCAGCCCTAAAATAATCGCAATAAAAATTATTTTCACATATGTATATAGCTATTTTATTCAGATGGCTACTCACGAACTTTCACAGTTTTCCATTTTGATAAAGCTACAATGCGAATGTACAATATAATGCAGTGAATACATTATTCATAGGAGTAATTGTGCCAATTTGCATGTATATTTCTCTCTTTGAATTTAAATGTGTTCATTAATCTATTGGATTTGTAACGATAAATTAAAAGAATAAACATTTCACCTCAAACAAATTTTCATTCTGACGCAGTTATTTTTTAAGCTTTACTTTCTGAAATATTCAGTGAATGAATTCAAAACAGTTTAGAAAGATGGACAGACATTACGAATTTAAGGTGTCCATATATGTGGAAGTATCTAGAATGGAAGCAATGTATGGGGAATAACTTTGCAGATAGTTTCCCTGCTGTAATCTAGCCTGTACTTCTTGGTTCGTATAAAAATTATTGTTATTAAATAAAACAATATTTTTGTAACAACTTAATTTAAAAGAAGTTAAAATGATAGACAGTATTGATATATTCTAAATCCCAGAGCACACATTTTAAACTAAAATTAAAAACCAAAACAAAGCTAAAAAAATAAAAAATAAAAATTAAATATTTTAGCAAACAATATTACAACTGAGATGTCATTATTTCCAAGCTTTGAAATAAAACGAAACAAATGCTTCACAATAAAACAAAAAATGACAAAATTGTATAATGTATACAGGAGGTAACATGATCAATAACAGTAACACAAAGTAAATTATTAAGATATAAGAAGCAGAATTTTCCTCTCACAATTTGCATTATTTCTTTTATTTAATTTTGTTTCCAGAAAAAATTGCAACATCGCAGTAAATTCAGTAGCACTTGCCAACAAATGGAAACACCCCCTTTCCGCAGTGGTGAAGACGGTTAAATATTCAATGTCAACATGAGAATTGTAACTAACCTTTATGACTCACGAAATACATTTTCATTTTTCACGGTTTGTAGTAACTTATTTTACATTTGCGGAACAAATAATTTTGAAATATTGCATATGTGTAGTTAATAATATCAGTGGTGTTAAATTATAATAGCCAGAAAGATGCAAATCAAGCTTTCGGGTATAACTCCCTATAAAGTTGATTTGAATAATTTCGAAAGAAAAATTGTTCCGGGGCGGGTATCGGACCCAGGACCTTTGGTTAAACTTACCAACGCTCTACCAACTGAGCTACCCGGGAACTCTACCCGACATCGATCCAATTTTTCCCTCTATATCCACAGACCTCAAATTGGGCTGACAACCGTCAAGCAACCAACATTGAGTGCACACTAACTCTGTGTGACTTAAATTGTGGTTTTCTGTTAACGAACAGTGACGTGTATTATGCAAATCAAGCTTTCAGGTATGACTCCCCGTAAAGTTGGTTTGAATAATTTCGAAGGAAAAATTGTTCCGGGGCCGGGTATCGAACCCGGGACCTTTGGTTAAACGTACCAACGCTCTACCAACTGAGCTACCCGGGAACTCTACCCGACACCGATCCAATTTTTCCTTCTATATCCACAGACCTCAAATTGGGCTGACAACCGTCAAGCAACCAACATTGAGTGCACACTAAGTCCGTGTGACTTAAATTGTGGTTTTCTGTTAACGAACAGTGACGTGTATTATGCAAATCAAGCTTTCAGGTATGACTCCCCGTAAAGTTGGTTTGAATAATTTCGAAGGAAAAATTGTTCCGGGGCCGGGTATCGAACCCGGGACCTTTGGTTAAACGTACCAACGCTCTACCAACTGAGCTACCCGGGAACTCTACCCGACACCGATCCACGAAATTATTTAGCCAGAAAGATGTTTGTCAAAGCACTAACTTGAGTGTTTCGGTCAGGCGGTTCAGATGCAGGCTTTAAATAAAATGTCAAAGTTAATTCCAAAAGTTAATTTCAAAATTTGTTTAACATCACATTCATACTGCAATAATTTAATTCAAGAAACGAAACATGTTACCTTTTTGTGTTAAGTTTATTTATACACGCTTTAACATCTGTGGTCATATCGCGTGTTTAGAATATATGGGTATACCAGTAGGCCGTTGTTACTGCTGTATTGTTGAGTTCTTGTTTCTATTATGTGTTGTAGATGGCTTGTGTTCATGTAACTGATTTTAGATTTTATTAACGTTTACGATATTGGTGATTGAGGTGGTGATGAATCATGGCTTGTAAATTTCCATTCCGGCATTTGTATGTAGCTTTATTTTTATTAATTGAGGTTAAAATCTCCAAACCAAAGATCTGCAAAAAAAAATCAATAAATAATGCGTAGACGCAAAAGTGCTCGTTGCCTTCCTGTTATACCATCTGTATATTGAAAGGTGGACATATGCTCCATGAACATTTTACCACAGTCTACTATATACAGTCACGAAGCTTGGGGTGATTTTTTGCATTTCTCACGATAGTTGCTAGCCGCTTGGAGCGCTGTGAGTACTAGGAACAATAGACTGTGTCACAGCCATCGTGATCTAATACAGGCCGTAAGGCAGACCATGTGACTCGCTTAACCCGATCACGAAAGGCGGGGTTTTATCCATATAAATTAATTGGAATACATAAAGAGTAACATATATTTCTCTAAAATGTAGTGTAATTGCATTAATAAAATTTAAAACAATGATTAGGAGACACTTCAGATATAATTCCTTGCGAGTTAAGATGTAATATAATTTTTGGTGTGAAAATTACGTTGTTCTTATGTGTAATACCTGCCTTTATTTCGATTAAATATTGCGAAATTCTTGTACATTCATTTATGCACGATTCAATAATTTTCAGTTGCACCGCACGAATATTTAGATATGTTGAAATTATAGGTTATGTTTACTGTACCCGTTGCCCATTTCTGTCTAATTTTTGTGGTCTACAATGCCCTGCCACTACATATGTATGTTATGTCATATGGAAAATATAGGTTATGTTTACCTTATTTAACTTATATTCCTATATTCGCAATTATACATTATGATTAAACATAATGTCATGTATGACACCCGTCACATTCTATTTGTCTGTATTTTAATACTACAATTGAGTACTGAATTATTGTATTTATCTACTACCTAAGAGACGAAGTAACACAATCGTACGTACATTAATTTCATAGGAGTGGTATGATAAATTTTCTGTCTACAATATTAAGGAAGGCAGACGTGCTAAATTAAAACCACAATATAAATTCGTTTTTATTGAAACTCAAAATAGCTTCCATTCTAAACTTAAAATTGTTGATGCGAACAGATTATGTTAACGCGTAAAATTCTCTTCAAATTAAAATAACACAGTTTTGTAATTATTTTTGCAACATACTATGCAACAAGAAGTAAAGGGAACTTATGGACACATTGCACTAAATAAAGCTTAGCAATGATACGCAATAAAGTTGAAATATAATATTTCACTGAGCTCCATACAACATTACGGCCTGGTCTAGATCGAAAAAGCATTGACTGTGCAATATTTCGCATTTTTGTGAAAAGCTATGTAAACTGTGAAATGTTCGTTATCGGTTGTAATAACTGTAAATGGCTAAAACACTATAATTTGAATAATAATATGGGACAAGGAGACGTTTGTAGTACTATAAATTGTAAGAAAAATATGTTAGAGTTATCCTTCTTCCGAAAGATCCAGGAAGGTGAGTTTATAGAACATAATATATATTTTATGAAAATAATAAATAAAGCTTATGTATTTCATATTTCAATAGTGGAAGGAAGGTGCTATTTTTTTCAAAAGAACACGATATCGAAAGTACAATACATTTTATCGTCTGCTAGGGAAAGAGTCTGTGATGAGGCGATAGTAGCGATCCTGGTGGTGAGCAAGTATCTATGGATGCATATTTCAGCTGTCTATGTTTGCATATTTAGTAAGTATTAATCTTCGTGACTGTATATAGTAGACTGTGATTTTATTCAAAACAACACGTATTACCATCTTCTGAAATATTTACCATTCCTCCTGAATCAGTCTTTACGAATTCGATCAAAGATAAATGACAATGAGAACAAAGATGATGACAACGATGCCAATAATGGAGTGGACATTACTGATAGACTATTTTATATGAAGTTTATATAACTTTTCGTATTACTGGAATAAAACTGTTTTATGATTTAATTGACTACTACATTTTATTCCCCGTCATTTATTTGCTTTGTTTTGATTTTATAGCAACCAAATACAACAAAAATTTTGCATAAGTTATTTTTGCCCTGTATTTGGTTTTTTGACAAGAGCTCAAAATTTAATTAAATTTATCTCACATCTCTGCAACTGACATCAAATCATATTGTATAATCTAGCATTTTTCATATTTCGGTTGAGTTGTTCACCTGTAGCCTCGTATTTAATTAAATTACATTCTTTATTAACCACAGTAATTGGCAAAAACGCTATTTACACTCTAACTGGTATAACCTTCAGCGATACACGACTGAAATAGTGCGATACGTTTGGTTTGAACTGATTTTATATATTCGCATTACATCGCTTTAAATGGAATCTAGCATTGCTGTGGAATCGTGAGTAGATATACAGAAAATGCTTTTGTTTTGCAAAGACTGTGCATTAATGTCTACAGAATACGACTGAAATAATTATGAACATTATGAAGATGTAGAGCTGTTTTGTAAAGTATACAGGGTTTTTCAAAAATACGGGGCATAATTTCAGATATGTATTTCCTACATGTAGACAATCAAAATAGTTCATTACAACATGTGTCCGGAAATGCTTATTTCCCAGTTATGGCCTTCACAACATTGAAATTCACCGGAACGTTTTTCTTTCCGCAGGTCGTTGTCATTACAGAAGATGTTCAAAATGTCCACCTCCTGCTTGAATACAGAACTCACATCGATGTCTCATTGACCTGCGAACACGATCCCAAACTCCAGGAGTATTGCGTATGTCCTCAGAACATGCCACAATTCGATTCCGAAGGGATTCCAAATCAGGCACCGGAGACGGATAAACCAATGATTTTAAATGGCCCCACAAGTAGAAATCGAGAGGGTTCAGATCAGGTGAGCGTGGAGGCCAAGCAATTGGGCCACCTCTACCTATCCATCGATCAGGAAACCTTCGATCCAAGTACCGGCGAGCCGTACGACTGAAGTGTGCAGGAGCGCCATCATGCAACAATTGAATGTGTTGACGATTGATCAGTGGAGTGTCTTCTAAAAAATGAGGTATGGTGTTTTCCAGGAAGTTTGTGTACGCCTGCCCG
Organism: Periplaneta americana; assembly: GCA_025594305.2. Lineage (NCBI taxonomy): Eukaryota > Metazoa > Arthropoda > Insecta > Blattodea > Blattidae > Periplaneta > Periplaneta americana. The sequence goes on from JAJSOF020000029.1 coordinate 9,066,246, forward strand.
TAAGTCTGTTTGATTTGAATACATGTCGCACAGTCTAACACCTACACAACACTGAATGTAACCTTCGCCTTGGAATGAACTGTCAGAGTGCCCTCTTAATGTCTCCTTTGACGGCAACGACCTGCGGAAAGAAAAACGTTCAGGTGATTTTCAATGCTGTGAAGGCCATAACTCGGAAATAAAGCATTTCCGAACACATGTTGTAATGAACTATTTTGATTGTCTACATGTGGAAAATACATACCTGAAATTATGCCCCGTATTTTTAAACACCCTGTAATATTAAAATAAATTATTTACATACAAAAACACACCCACATCACATTCTGAACACTCAACTGAATTTCAAAACACATCCTTTTCGACACAACATGAACACACCCCACAACAACAGGAAACCAGAAGACAAAGTGGAATCTTCACTAGGCTTCGGACAATGAAAGATACCATTTCGAAACTAGTGAGCCAGGTATAATGCAAAATTTAACACAGTAAACATATCTTGAAATTATTTAGTAAAATAAAGTATTATACTGCAAATTAACGTTTTACTATTTCATAATGTAATGCATTAAAGAAATGCTTCTCTTTCCATGGGATCGCACCTGAACCTGTACTCTTACTATACACTTTGGTTCAATTCCTGATCAGTAATCTCACTATACACTTCGGTTGAATTCCTAACCTGTAGTCTCCCTATAAAGTTCGGTTGAATTTGTAACCTGTAATCTCATTATACATTTCGGTTGAAATCGTAACCTGTAGTCTCATTATACACTTTCGTTGAATTCGTAACCAGTAGTATCTCTATACACTTTGGTTGAATTTGTAACCTGTAGTCTCATTATACACTTCGGTTGAAATCGTAACCTGTAGTCTCATTATACACTTTGGTTGAATTCGTAACCTGTAGTCTCATTATACACTTCGGTTGAATTCTTAACCTGTAGTCTTACTATACCCTTCGGTTAAATTTGTCACCTGTCGTCTTACTATACCCTTCGGTTGAATTTGTTACCTGTAGTCTTACTATCCACTTCGGTTGAATTCACAACCTGTAGTCTTACTTTACCCTTCGGTTGAATTTGTTACGAATTCAACCAAAGTGTATAGAGACTACAGGTAACAAATTCAACCGAAGGGTATAGTAAGACTACAGGTTACGATTTCAACCGAAGTGTATAGTAAGACTACAGGTAACAAATTCAACCGAAGGGTATAGTAAGACTACAGGTTACGATTTCAACCGAAGTGTATAGTAAGACTACAGGTAACAAATTCAACCGAAGGATATAGTAAGCCAACAGGTTACGATTTCAACCGAAGTGTATAGTAAGACTACAGGTTACGAATTCAACCGAAGTGTATAGTAAGACCACAGGTTATGATTTCAACCGAAGTGTATAGTAAGACTACAGGTAACAAATTCAACCGAAGGATATAGTAAGACAACAGGTTACGATTTCAACCGAAGTGTATAGTAAGACTACAGGTTACGAATTCAACCGAAGTGTATAGTAAGACCACAGGTTATGATTTCAACCGAAGTGTATAGTAAGACTACAGGTAACAAATTCAACCGAAGGATATAGTAAGACAACAGGTTACGATTTCAACCGAAGTGTATAGTAAGACTACAGGTTACGAATTCAACTGAAGTGTATAGTAAGACCACAGGTTATGATTTCAACCGAAGTGTATAGTAAGACTACAGGTAACAAATTCAACCGAAGGGTATAGTAAGACTACAGGTGACAAATTCAACGGAAGGGTATAGTAACTACAGGTTATGAATTCAACCGAAGTGTATAGTAAGACTTTGCAAAAACTTTCTGACATGACCGTCATAGAATTTTGTTTCAGAGCGTTCGACAAGTAAGTATCCTGCCTCCAAAATAAAATTAAACTAACCGCGGAAGTAAAATCTACAACGAAAACGTCACAAGAGAAGAAAATTGTTGATATAAATTTTCAGTGGTGAGAAAGATTTCAAACAAGTGTAAAAATATAATACAAAAAATGAATGAATTTGTCATTACACTTGAATGAACAGTTTATAATGATGCTTCACGAATACATCGGTTTTAGGTAATGGTGGATTTTACAATAGTACAGTACATTATGCAACGAGCCTATAATGGTAGTAATTAAGACGCGAGTATGTTTGTTTATGAAACGAGCGCAAGCGAGTTTCATAATTTTCATACGAGCGTCTTAATTACCATTATAGGCAAGTTTCATACGACTTTTTATGCTCGACCATATTTCTAACTTGAAATTATTCATAAGTATTCATGTTATGGTTATGTAAGTGGGGAGCGGAACTGGCCTGAATTGTGAGATGTGCGCAGACGCGAAAGTATTGATTTTTTCCGAGGCCGAATGTCATTGACCTTGATATAATCTAGAGTATAACATGAAGATTAGTCTTGATATAACCTGGAAATTGATTTAGAATTGAAAAACGAGATGACAAATTGAATTTATTTGAATATTAATTACAATTAACGCTAATTATTATAGTAACAGAACATAACCTTCTGCGTCAGTATTGGATTTCCAGCCTCCGTGACTTTTCGCTAATTGTCTTTCGATTGCATATCCGAGAATAATCGATACTTGCGGTTTTATAATGGTACAATGGTGATTTCTCATTGGCTGAACAACTGAATTATAATGAATAGGTGTACTTTAATGAGGTGCATTAAAGGGCTGCTACCAGGTGTATAATTACATTTCGGCATGGTCGAGCATAAACATATTTTAGCTTTCTAGTACTTCTGAAGAAAATTCAACTAAACAAGTAAACAAGAAAAGGGACATTTATATTTTTATATATAAGAGAAGGCAACTGGGCTGTATCCAACATTGAAATTGTTTAGAGACCTCTGCTAGGTTTATTATAGAAGAGAAAAGAAATCGCCGTAGGCAGCTCTTTCCACAATCCACTGGGAGCCAGTGTTTCTACGAGGAGAGCTCTTTCGCTGCAAAGAGTGGGATTTAAAATGTCATGGTTGTATGGAAAGTTAAGGAACTACATTATGTGCAAGTAATGAAATCAAAATTAATCAGCAATTCAATTTCATTTCGTATACTGTGTATATCAATTTGAACTCGTAATGGAAATTACGGGAAAAAGACTGAACGAATTTTAATAAATGACCCCTCATTTTGAAACTTGCAAATCAAAGTTTTTCAGAAAAATAGTAGTTTTGAGTGAAATGTCAATTTTTCAATATAATTTTCCTATTTTCCAAAATCCATCTGTCGTCAGTTTTGAGAATTAGCTAATTGCATTTCAGAATAAAACAAAACACACAACACGGTAAAAAATATTACACGAAGGCCATGATCTGCAAGAATGCTGACATATTTAGAGCTCAAATTAAATTGGTTATTAAAAACTTAACTTACTAAAAATAATTTACAGGTTCGGTTCTGCGGTGTGTAATATTCTGGGTACAGCTGTGTATTGGATATTAAAAACTACAAAACTTGAGGTGGTTTGATGATATTATTACCATTAGAAATGAAATATTATTGCAGTTAATGCCATGATGTGACTATTTTTCATTAATTATACACATTAATGCTATATTGATGATATTAAAGTGAAACTTTTTGGGGTTATATAAGTAGATGTAGAGAATAACTAAAATTAGATTTTGATTTCTATATTTTACTGAGTGGCGGCTATATAGTATATATAGTATATGTTACTGAAAGCTATAAAACTTACGTAAGATAATAATATTATTAAATATAAAATATTTTATACTTATTAATCAAGTGGGGTTGGGTCTTTTTCATATATTTAATGGCGGTGTGGTGTAGATATTTATATGCGTGGTTCTCTTCAATATTGGCTCGAGAGAGAGTATGTTTCATTATTATGGAAGCAAATAACTTTGAGAATGTCTGGTATTCTTCATTGAAAATAAATCTGAAAAATAGTTTATTTGAACGTGTAATGAACTTAGTTTGAAGCATTTGCTGCACAAGCCACTAGTATACATATATACTGAATTTTCCACGAGTCCAATTGGAAGTCGTGATAAACGGGTTATTGGGGCAGTTTTTCTGTTTTCACTGAAAACTCACTCCTCCCCTGTTACAGTTCAGTTACCTCTCAATTCGTTATTATTCATAAACATAAACGTACGGAAGATGTCACATTACCACTGCGAATTTCTCACGGATCTGATGGGCTGTGACAAAAACAACCAATTAATTACCCACCAGCGAGACATCTACGGCTTGATTCAATTGACCAAGATATGTCTCACTCATGGCTAATAAATCACCTGCATAAATATTAATACAGACCTTTTCGATCAGTCATATTATAACACAAGCCTCCGCTTCCCTTGCTGAATCACCTGCAGCATTTACAAGTACCCTAAGAAATTATTTCACTATTCATGTCAGTAAGTACAAATGAGCTCAATTTACACATACAAGGGATTAATCACAATTCTCCCTAGGGATACAACCTAAAAGCAAACCCATATATAAGCGCACTTGTCTCTAATAAACTATTTAATTATTCATTTTTTACACATATTCCACATCAGTAATTTGTGTGTGCCCACTATTTGTCTCCCGGACAACGACGTTTTTCAGCATATGTGTAAATTAGTGTGACAAAAAGATATTCAGCCCATTCTATGTCGTTTAGAAACGCTGTGAGGTGTGCCGTCTCTTTCCGAGAATAAGTTACTGTATAATGATGTCCTCGTTCCTTCACCATCTTCATTCTTTACTGCGTCTTTCAATACTGTCCTGAAATGCACCGGCCATTCTACATTCCCGAAGAAGTCAATGAAGCTGTTGTATTGTATTGTATTTATTAACATTCCATGGTATTCATACATTTCTTACAGCTAGAATATGGAACAAGTCAAAAAACTTAATACTATTATAAAATCTTAATTTATAGTCACAGTCTAGATGAAATATATACAGACGAGATTTACAATATAGTCTACTAGTACAACACAAAGTTTTAGTATCAATTTCATGAAGTGTTATTGAATGTCATGAATTCACCTACAGAATAGAAGGCGTGAGAAATTAGATACTTCTTTAATTTGGCCCTAAATAATCTTATGTTTTGAGTTTCATTTTTTATATCGATAGGGAGGCTATTAAAAATTTTTACTCCCATATAACGCACTCCTTTTTGATAGCACGATAGACTTGACGATGGAGTATGAAAGTCATTTTTTGACGTGTATTTATGCTATGAACTGTTGAATTAGTTACAAAGTTTTGACGATTACATACGAGGAAGATTATTAACGAAAAAATATACTGACAAGCCATGGGCATTATTTTTCGTTTTTTGAAAATATTCGTACAGGATTCCCTAGATTTGGCACCTACTATTATTCTAATTACTCTTTTTTGCAATAGGAATATAATGTTACTATCTGTGGAATTTCCCCAGAATATTATTCCAAAACATTTGGGCAGGATTTAACTTCAATTGTGTTAGTTTTGTTACAATTTAATACTAATTTATTGACTGAGAACCAGTCACATATTTTGAAGAGGATTTCCTCTGTTGAAGATTGGAATGTGTTGGAGTTATTGGCTGTCATGACTATACTTGTGTGATCTGCAAATAATATGGGATGACCTACATCTTTTATTAGGGGGGCAAGATCATTTATAAACGCTAGGAAAAGTAGGGGATCTTGGAGCAACAGTAACAAATATAAATGATACTCAGGAGGATATTAAACGCGGAATAAATATGGGAAATGCCTGTTATTATTCGGTTGAGAAGCTTTTATCATCTCGTCTGCTGTCAAAAAATCTGAAAGTTAGAATTTATAAAACAGTTATATTACCGGTTGTTCTGTATGGTTGTGAAACTTGGACTCTCACTCTGAGAGACGAACATAGGTTAAGGGTGTTTGAGAATAAGGTGCTTAGGAAAATATTTCGGGCTAAGCGGGATGAAGTTACAGGAGAATGGAGAAAGTTACACAACACAGAACTGCACGCATTGTATTCTTCACCTGACATAATTAGGAACATTAATTCCAGACGTTTGAGATGGGCAGGGCATGTAACACGTATGGGTGAATCCAGAAATGCATATAGAGTGTTAGTTGGGAGACTGGAGGGAAAAAGACCTTTGGGGAGGCCGAGATGTAGATGGGAGGATAATATTAAAATAGATTTGTGGGAGGTGGGATATGATGATAGAGACTGGATTAATCTTGCACAGGATAGGGACCGATGGCGGGCTTATGTGAGGGCGGCAATGAACCTTCGGGTTCCTTAAAAGCCAGTAAGTAAGTAAGTAAGTAAGAAAAAGTAGGGGACCTAATATTGATCTTTATGCTTCGATTGGCATAAGTCAAGGAACAGGCCTATTGCTTCATCATGCAGAAAACAAACCTGCTGAGGATCAAGGATGTTACAAAGATCTCTCAAGAACGGAAACACTTTGTTTTCTAAAACGATATTCCACGATGCATTTCCTTCTTTGATCATCCACATCAGATTGCGTGCTGTTCAGAGGCAAATGGGAAGCTTAGAAATTACTGATGTGGAATATGTACAAAGATGGATAGTTAAATAAGTTAAAATAGCCAAGTGTGACTACATCGGTTTGCTCTTTTCTTGTCTTCCGTCCACGGGACTGACTGTTTGTCCGTTTGTCTTGTGATTGTCCTGTGATGTCTCTGCGGTGGTCCAGCGTCATGCCGACCCCATGTCCAGGAGGCCCGCATTTGTCACATGTATTATGTGCAATCTAAATAATCTTCCTCCCCTATCTGCTATGATGTGCAAGTCGGAGGAAAAAAAGGGTTAAACAGAGTAAAAAAGAAGAAGAATATTATTAGCTATTGAAATCATGTTCGATGTAGTTTTTTTTTATAATAATGATCTATTATTTGCCATTATCATATAGTTCTGATTTTTCATAAGTCAAGACACAACACAAAATGAATAGAACGACACACTAGAAAAGAGGGTCCTACCTTGAAATATGGCTTTTTCTGAATATTTTGTGGAAAGGGTAAAAATTCGCTTATGTTCAGTTGTTCGAGTTTATATTTATTAGATTTTATTTCACGTATTTGGTCTTGCTGAATGTACGGATACCCTGGACATCCCCCCTCGGATACGTGCCCAGTATGCCATATTAAATTCAAGTTAACAAAATTCAATACATGTCCCTTGTTTTTCACCCCCTCTAAATCCCCGAAACGGGGCAACGGCTAGTTTATTTTTTAAAAGAAAGAAGACTAAGCATTTCTGTCGTTCTTAGTCCGTTGCTAACTCGCGAATTTCCATATTTGTTCGTAATATGCAGAAAAATAAGAGCCAAGCATATAATATTCCCTAACAAAATTTATGGGGGTTCTTTTGCTCAATTAAAAAAAGCAAGTTCTTGACTGGACAATATATTATTTAAGTAAATTCCTAAAATATTTAATTCCTTAGCATTATCCTCAATTATATATTTTTTTATGCTCGACCATGCTGAAATGTAGTAATTATAAACCTGGTAGCAGCCCTTTAATGGACCTCATTTAAGTACACCTATTCATTAAAGTTCAGGTGTTCCACCAATCAGAAAATGCCATTGTAGCAATATGAAAGCGCAAGTATCGATTATTCTCGGATATGTAATCGAAAGACAACAATAAATCAATAAATCACCTATATTTGAAATAAAGTCAGTTCTGTTACTATAATTATTAGCGTTAATTGTAAATAATATTCAAACAAATTCAATTTGTCATCTCGTTTTTCAATGCCAAGGTCAATATCGACATCTGTTTCTCGGAAAAAATCAATACTTTCGCGTCTGCACACATCTCACAATTTACGAGGTATTACACAAGGTCAGTTCCGCTCATCAGTCCGATAGGAATAACATGAATACTTATGAATAATTTCAAGTTAGAAATATTGTCGAGCATAAAATGTCATATGAAACTTGCCTATAATGATAATTAAGACGCTCGTATGAAAATTATGAAACTCGCTTGCGTTCGTTTCATAAACATACTCGCATCTTAATTACTACCATTATAGGCTCGTTGCATAATGTACTAAAATTTGGCTGTTTAAAACATGTTTTTGGACCTGTGCCAGTACTCCACAACCTCCTGCCTTCTCTCTTTCAGAGCGGTTGTATACTTTCTCCCATTCTCTGCCTAATACACAGATAGCAAACTTCTTGTCGGCCTCTCAATCTAAATTGGCTCAGACACAAAAGATTAGATTTTAAAAAGAAGGCAGTAGAACTGTACATTTGTTCCCATTCAACTGTTTTTGTACCGAAAACAATAGAATAGATATTAATACACGTTGCTGTTTTGTTTTAAACGAAACGAAGTATATAACATGTAGTATTGTAAGAGTAGCAGTTAAACTTGCGTTCAGTCCCTTTCGGTACAGATGTGTGGTACAGTCAGGAAGACCTCTGTCTCCCACGGCAAACTTGACGAGCACATGGCGTTACAGATGAAAGAATACAGTAAGACAGACCCACAATAAATTCAGCCAACTGCACACGGTGATTCAAAAGGTATTTGTGAAATTTTAGAGGATGAAAGATACAGTCATTTGAAATAATATTTAAAGCATCTTCTCCTACTGCTTTTGATTTTAAATTTCACTATCATCACAATCAAATGAAGGTTTAGGCCACTAGAGAATACCTTGTGTCTAGGAACTAGTCAGTCCTTTCTTCTTTTAAGTCTGTATTCTAAATCTCTTCTTAGGTAATCTTGAATCCTCTAACACATTTCCCAAAGTGTGGTTTCGAACTCCTGGGGTTTCGCGAAATTTTGCAATGTGTTCGCGGGATTCGAGTTAATTGTTTTTATTGGTATGGTATTATAATTACAAGTTACACCTGGAATATCGAAATTCAGCAACTGTAACTTCATATGAAGTAGTCTGAAACCTTAAACGCTATTTCCATTCATGTTCAAGTACAGAAAAGTTATTAAATTTTGTTATTAAATATATTTTAGATAAGGTATTCATCGACTCTAGAAATGTTATATTTCTTCAAAATTTGGTAAATAATGTTTTTGCCTCATCAGGAAGCTCATTTGTTCTAATTTTCAAAAATATACAACTTGTACCCATTATTTCAATATTTTTATAATTGTTTGGACACTTATAACATAAGTGCACTATACTTTCTAGACCTTACGCCATCTTCAGTGTCTGTTTTCTCCTATTTCACATTTTCCGACATTTGCTATTCTTTCGACGGACAAAAGGTAGGCTTCGAATTGGACAAAAGATTTCACTGAGGTACCAAATTGAAGCTTAGACATGTGGCTATATCGTAAACTAAAGTTGTTATTTTAAATTATTTTATTCCATAAATATACAAATGTATATATATATATATATATATATATGTTTATAAAGTGGTTATATAATGTGGCATATCTTTTAAATGGTTTATCATAAATAAATAATTTAGTATGTAACATTCTCCATATGTAGGGGAACATTTTCGCGAAAGAAGGTTTACCATGGGTCAGTTTTTAATGGAGTTAAATCGGTCCAAAATTATATTAATTTTTTTCAAAAAAAATTCTTTCTACCTCCAAATTATATTTTGACATTTAAATTATATAATATGCTTAGTTTACGCCCAAGAATCATGCTACCAAAGTCTGAAAGACATGAAGGCAAAAATGTGGGTTTTATCCTAAGAGTCGATGAATACCATAAGTTTACATGAATGAAGTGTTAGTGAATAAAATCATAATAGCCTTAGGTTCATTTTTTCATCCACATATTTTTGCGAGAGATCTTCTTCTATATATGCCTACTCTTTGACTCTACACTAGGAACGCACCCACACAAAAACAAGAGGCGCCAAGACCAACAACGACAAGTTCCGAAGATGACGGAAAATAGGTCGAAACATGTTAACAAGCTACGTTAAAATTTAACACAAGAAAGTTCTTATCATACATATTCCGAAGTGATACAGTGTTAAAAGTTGTGTAATCAAGATGTAAAAAATAAATCTAGAAATATACTTTGTGCTGAAAATAATGTGAGACTTCATTTAACTTCTTGGTCCTCGAATTCAAACCTCTGTGCCATGCTTCTAGTTTAAAAAAAAAGTTTAGAATGTTGAAACTACCCTACAACTTAAGCCCATTACATAAAATATTTCAATGATATCTCAGTGTCTACTCAAATTAAAATATGTGAACTCTAATAATGTGACTTTAAGGACAGAAAAATGCCCTATTGTACTATTAACTTGCCTATTTAATTTCAGTTTTAATGATTTAAATGCCCACAGTTGAGAGAGGAACATAGGTTAAGGGTGTTTGAGAATAAGGTGCTTAGGAAAAAATTTGGGGCTAAGAGGGATGAAGTTACAGGAGAATGGAGAAAGTTACACAACACAGAACTGCACGCATTGTATTCTTCACCTGACATAATTAGGAACATTAAATCCAGACGCTTGAGATGGGCAGGGTATGTAGCACGTATGGGCGAATCCAGAAATGCATATAGAGTGTTAGTTGGGAGGCCGGAGAGAAAAAGACCTTTAGGGAGGCCGAGACGTAGATGGGAAGATAATATTAAAATGGATTTGAGGGAGGTGAGATATGATGATAGAGACTGGATTAATCTTGCTCAGGATCGGGACCAATGGTGGGCTTATGTGAGGGCGGCAATGAACCTCCGGGTTCCTTAAAAGCCAGTTAGTTAGTTAGTTAGTCAGTTAGTTAGTCAGTTACTTAGTTACTTAGTTAGTCAGTTAGTTGGTTACTTAGTCAGTTAGTCAGTTAGTCAGTTAGTCAGTCAGTTACTTAGTTATTTGGTTATTTAGTTAGTTCAGTCAATCAGTCAGTTAGTTAGTCAGTTAGTCAGTTACTTAGTTTGTTAGTTAGTTATTTGGTTATTTAGTTAGTTATCAGTTAGTCAGTCAGTCAGTTAGTCAGTTAGTTAGTCAGTTACTTAGTTAGTCAGTTAGTTAGTCAGTTAGTCAGTCAGTTATTTAGTCAGTTAGTCAGTTAGTCAGTCAGTTAGTCAGTTACTCAGTCAGTTAGTCAGTTACTCAGTCAGTTAGTCAGTTACTTAGTTAGTTAGTTAGTTAGTCAGTCAGTTAGTTAAGTTTAATGTTTTAAATATAAAATAAATGTGTACTTATTTGAACTTACGCAAGTCCTATGATACACAGTGATCGGGGTAGGACATTAGGAAGACGATATTAGATTTTCATAAAATATATTAGCAGAAATGGAGGCGTCGTGAACATTGTAAGGTATGAATGAATTGGATTATATTAATCGCCTCGCTTATTAGATCTAATAAAATGTGAATTAATATCTTTCTGTAAAAGTTCTCAAATCATTAATACTCCATATTTTTTGCCGACATGTGTGTTTACGATGTTTAGAAGCTTAATTTTGTACACAAGGCAGCCTTGTGTATCTTCTCTGTTTGTGAGCCCTATGCTAACGCGTCACTATTTATCAAAACGCCTCAGATAAAATATTACATTATTAGGCGGCAGGTGTGTGCAATTTGTAGCTCGACGCGACTCGACTCGTCCGTTTTAACGGCACCACGGCGCGGCGCAGCGTCATCCTCGTCTTGGCTGGTTGCTTCCACTCTCCGAAACTTAAATGATTGCCAACTACAATTACAGCTTCGGGGCGCCAATGTCCCCCTCCAGTCCAGTGTAATAAAAGGTCAGCATTGTAATTGTATTCCAATGCAATTATACTTGTTTACATAGAACGACTTCAACTATATGGAATTAACCCTTCTTTATTGCTATCCACCCTCATAAAACTTCTCCCGTACCAGTTTCTACTTAAAAGTATAGTAAAATTTGCATGCTTATATATAAATAGTAAGCCTATTTTAATTATATATATGCAATAAAAAGCACGGCTGAGACAAAATATGGACGTCAGATGAAGCCACGAAATTCCGATTACAGCACTGTTTGTCTTCCGATAAAGTGAAGGTTATACTCATATATACCTTTAGAGCAGCGGCGACCAAACTGGATATCGTGATTATATCGTGTAATCAAAGACTTTCATACGGGAAGTTTCCTGTACATTGCCCTCTGTATCGCTCACGTACTGAAGGTAGTCAGGCGTTTCTATGCCAACTGCTCCTTTGATGGAATATCCCCATATTTTGCTCAATTAATTTTTTCTTAACGTGGAATCGCCTACAGAAGATATAAAAAAGTAGATAGGTAGGTAGGTGGGTGGGTGGATGGATGGGTGGATAGATAGATAGATAGATAGATAGATAGATAGATAGATAGATAGATAGATAGATAGATAGATAGATAGATAGATAGATAGATAGATAGATAGATAGATAGATAGATAGATAGATAGATAGATAGATAGATAGATAGATAGATAGATAGATAGACAGATAGATAGACAGATAGATATACAGATAGATAGATAGACAGATATAGATAGATAGATAGATAGATAGATAGATAGATAGATAGATAGATAGATAGATAGATAGATAGATAGATAGATAGATAGATAGATAGATAGATAGATAGATAGATAGATAGATAGATAGATAGATAGATAGATAGATAGATAGATAGATAGATAGATAGATAGATAGATAGATAGATAGATAGATAGATAGATAGATAGATAGATAGATAGATAGATAGATAGATAGATAGATAGATAGATAGATAGATAGATAGATAGATAGATAGATAGATAGATAGATAGATAGATAGATAGATAGATAGATAGATAGATAGATAGATAGATAGATAGATAGATAGATAGATAGATAGATAGATAGATAGATAGATAGATAGATAGATAGATAGATAGATAGATAGATAGATAGATAGATAGATAGATAGATAGATAGATAGATAGATAGATAGATAGATAGATAGATAGATAGATAGATAGATAGATAGATAGATAGATGGGTTTATTGAGTAATATTTATGTATACAGATTTTATATTACCACAATTTTGTCTAAAATCCAATGCACGGGTCTTCTGACCGTACGTGCTTTGTACCCAAAACAAGCCCTCCTTTCTAGGTTCCCACCGTCTGATTACATCCAACTACTCTCTAAAAGAACACACATATTAAAAACGGAAATGGCACAATAAAACACATTATATAATATATCCTAACCTAAAAGACATAAAAGTGTACAGTTGGGTGGATACTATTACCCCTTCCTCAGTTCGCGTCACAAACTTCAACAGCTGAAGTTCTAATCTTTCTCGCCTTCAAGAGGAACAATCCAGTCTTTTGTTCCCATTCTCTATTCCCCATGAGGTCAAGACATGCAAGCGAACTCCTATTCTGACTTAGCATCGAGTGGTAGATATTTTCTCCATACATGTTCCGATTCGACACGCTGTAATAAAATATGTTTGTAGGAGTCCATTTATTTGCAAAGCGGACAAAGACGCTCCCCTTCTTCGTTGACAATTTTATTACCCTTCCATGCCCCCAATCTTAGCCACGCTAAACCTGCTCTGCTGTCTTTGTTACAAGAATTTATATAGTCACACCTCCCCCAGTTAAGCATGAGATCTGATTGTAAATGCAGTGAGGACTGTTCCGAACATTTGAGCTCAAATAAAGCATGGTTTTGTCATGGTTACTGTTGTTATGTAGCCTATAACAGATAATAAAAACGCTTTGGAAACAAACTTTCCCTTCGGATATTTTATGAGATCTTAACATTAGTAGAACATTACAAACTACCACATCCTCATCATAATTATGTAAATATAACGATTCGCATCTTATTATATCGATGGTGTTCAGGTAAAAGGGCTTATTTCACAAATTAAATTTTTTTTTGAGAAACAGCCGTAATTAAATTCTAACACATTATTATTAGTTACTCCATATGAAGGAATGTTAACATAATTGTAAAAAAAACGTACCTTAACGTTTTGTAATCTAATTTTAATTAATTACAGAAAAAAGGCGCATTTAAAAATTGAGGCTTAAGTCCTTTTACCTGTATATTATTTTAATGTACCGAAGTACATATGATTTTCCATGCAGATATTCTGCGTCATCATACGATGAAAGAGTAATGGAACGGAGAAAATTTCTCTCCGGCGCCGGGATTTGAACCCGGGTTTTCAGCTCTACGTGCTGAAGCTTTATCCACTAAGCCATACCGGATACCACCCCGGCGTCGGACAGAATTGTCTTAGATTAAGCTCCAACTCTTGGGTTCCCTCTAGTGGCCGCCCTCTGCACTACATCATAGATATCTATGAACCTAGGACCGAAGTCCACACACGTGCTGAGGTGCACTCGTAATGAGTGACTAGTTGGCCGGGATCCGACGGAATAAGCGCCGTCTTAAATCACGAAGTGATTTACGCATATCATATATATTATTTTAATGTGTTTTAATATGGGGTGGAATCCGGTGTGGCTTAGTGGATAAAGCGTCAGCACGTAGAGCTGAAAACCCGGGTTCAAATCCCGGCGCCGGAGAGAATTTTTCTCCGTTCCATTACTCTTTCATCCTTTTACCTGAACACCATCGATATGTTTTAATCCTAGCCTTATATTCGGTCAGAAAAAATTCTTACGTTTTGATGATTTGGTGGACAGAGAATGTCAGAACGGCAATATAAGGAGTTGTCTGAAACTGCTTTCAAATTACTCAATACCCCTGCAACTTCTGCACAACTGGAAATTTTTCCCTAATTCGTCCTTTGCCCAAATCACAAGAAAACTCAACTTCGAACGTTCCAAAAACTGCTTCAGATACAAGATGTCTCAGGAGGTAGGTACGTAAAATGCTCCTGGATAATGTGGTTTGGGTTAATATGCATCGATTTAATCTGATTATTTCCCGCTTTTCCTTCTTCAAGTTGAAAAACTCTGCAAAAGTTAAATTTTAGCATTTTAATTTTTTATGTTTAGTAACATCACGTGCTCAATCGATGGTAACTTTGTAAGTCAGTTCTTTGCATTGGGCTCTATGTGAGAGAGCAAATTCTCGATCATTATCACTCGTTTAGTAATCGATAGTCGATAGCATCGTCATGAGAAAGCGGAAATCAAGATATTCAATTCGATTAGAAATGTGTCTTGTCGTGTCTTTGTTTTTCTGTTGCGTGGTCCAAATAGTAAACCCAAAGTAATCGATGTTTTAGTTATGCTGGCTAAATATTTAGGGAACCGAAATTCTGATAATAAAAATTCTTCTCCGAAAAAAATAAATACAAAAAGACGTTTATTTAAAAGGGAGGGAAGATGCGTATAATTTGCAAGTACACGCGTTGAATATCTCGTCTAAAGATAATAAATAAACGACAACTGGTGAAAAAGCAGAAACAGATGCTCCACCTCTGTTTAAATACAATCGGAATTGCAAGTTGGTGTCAATTCAAAGCTTGACTGCACACTTATATGTGGATTTTTTTTACTCAGAAGAGTCCATTGCTACTACTACCCTGTAAAATATTTATTTATTTATTTATTTATTTATTCATTTATTTACTTATTCATTCAATTATTTATTCATTCATTCATTTATTCAATCATTCATTCATTTATTTAGTTATTTATTTATTCATTTATTATTCATTTATTCATTCATTTATTTATTCATTCATTCATTTATTCATTCATTCATTCATTTACTTATTCATTCAATTTATTTATTCATTCATTTATTTATTCAATCATTCATTCATTTATTTAGTTATTTATTTATTCATTTATTCATTCATTCATTTATTCATTCATTCATTTATTCATTCATTCATTCATTTATTTATTCATTTATTTATTCATTCATTCATTTATTCATTCATTCACTTATTCATTCAATTATTTATTCATTCATTCATTTATTCAATCATTCATTTATTCATTTATTCATTCATTTAATTATTCATTCATTTATTTATTTATTCAATCATTCATTCATTTATTTATTTAATCATTCATTCATTCAATCATTCATTCATTTATTCATTCAATCATTCATTCATTTATTTATTCAATCATTCATTCATTTATTTATTCAATCATTCATTCATTTATTTATTCAATCATTCATTCATTCATTTATTTATTCAATCATTCATTCATTTATTCAATCATTCATTCATTTATTCAATCTTTCATTCATTTAATCAATCATTCATTCATTTAATCATTCATTCATTTATTTATTCAATCATTCATTCATTTATTCATTCAATCATTCATTCATTTATTCATTCAATCATTCATTTATTCATTCAATCATTCATTCATTTATTCATTCAATCATTCATTCATTTATTCATTCAATCAATCATTCATTTATTCATTCAATCAATCATTCATTCATTTATTCATTCAATCAATCATTCATTCATTTATTCATTCAATCATTCATTAATTTATTCATTCAATCATTCATTCATTTATTCATTCAATCATTTATTTATTTATTTATTTATCTATTCATTCTGCTGTAGTTAAGGCCATCAGGCCTTCTCTTCCACACCACCAGAAATACAAATACAATAATAGAAATATTTACTATGTCACATAAATCATACTGCATAGACCTACTAACATTCATTTAAAAGTGAAAAGATCTTGTTTTAAACTAGAAACACCTTACATTTCATAATGATTAGGTACCACCACCACCACATCTAAGTCTTGTGTATGGAAAACAAATGCTCGCGAATTGTATGTCACACAAGGAAACAGTAGGCCCTATTTATAATTAATCGTAATTTAAAAACAATAAATTTTATTTCCAGTGGCTTCTAATTTCCAAATAATGTAGTGAAGTCTTGACTAAATTCTTGATAAAATTAACGTGCCACAATTTTCGCAAGAATTGTGTAATCAGTGACGTCTGAGAACAGCGCGAGCCCGGAGAAAGTTCCGCTATGGCCGTCATCCAGATAATTCGAACCACGCGAGACATGTCCGCAGGAATCCGTATCCGATTTTAGCCCGCTTCCCTTTGTTTTCGTTGTAAATTTTTGGCCGAGTGACACGTTTCATTTCCCGCCGTGTTCTCTCGCCTGGGGGGCCCCATTAACAAGAGAACGCGGCGCGGCGTTCAGCTAATGATGAGATAACAGCTGTGAGCCTTCGCGACCCCAACGAATGTAATTGCACTACTTCATCTTACAAGCTATATTATTCAGTTTTAACCAGGTTAAAAAGGTTTATAAGTAGTGAAACAAGAACAATAGTTGAATAGTAACACTGACATCGGTTGTAGCAATAGCAATATAAACAAGAGAAACTGCAGAACTATTGGTAGTGGCTGTAACCGTTTTGATAACACGAATCACAATAGAATTAAAAACAGCAGACAGTAGTGGTGGTAGTAGAAGTAAAATAATTAGTAACAGCTGTAGTAAAGCAGTACCTGCAAGGAGTTAATTTTTAATCTCCATTCCATATAGGCCTACTCCTATTGTTAACATTGGTAAGAAAATGATAAAACTCTATTTTAGATAATGATATTTTATCTTTATTCCATATAGGCCTACTCCTATTGTTAACATTTAAGAAAATGATAAAACTCTATTTTAGATAATGAATTTTATCTTTATTCCATAAACTCTATTGTTTTAAGAAAATGATAAAACTCTATTTTAGATAAGATACTGATATTTTATCTTTATTCCATATAGGCCTACTCCTATTGTTAAATTTATTTTATCTTTATTCCATATGGCCTACTCCTATTGTTAACATTGGTAAGAAAATGATAAAACTCTATTTTAGATACTGATATTTTATCTTTATTCCATATAGGCCTACTCCTATTGTTAACATTGGTAAGAAAATGATAAAACTCTATTTTAGATACTGATATTTTATCTTTATTCCATATAGGCCTACTCCTATTGTTAACATTGGTAAGAAAATGATAAAACTCTATTTTAGATACTGATATTTTATCTTTATTCCATATAGGCCTACTCCTATTGTTAACATTGGTAAGAAAATGATAAAACTCTATTTTAGATAATGATATTTTATCTTTATTCCATATAGGCCTACTCCTATTGTTAACATTGGTAAGAAAATGATAAAACTCTATTTTAGATACTGATATTTTATCTTTATTCCATATAGGCCTACTCCAAAACCTATTGTTATTGATAAAACTCTATTTTAACATTGGCCTACTCCTATTGTTAAAGAAAATGATAAAACTCTATTTTAGATACTGATATTTTATCTTTATTTTATTCTATTGTTAACATTGGTAAGAAAATGATAAAACTCTATTTTAGATACTGATATTTTATCTTTATTCCCTACTACTCCTATTGTTAACATTGGTAAGAAAATGATAAAACTCTATTTTAGATACTGATATTTTATCTTTATTCCATATAGGCCTACTCCTATTGTTAACATTGGTAAGAAAATGATAAAACTCTATTTTAGATAATGATATTTTATCTTTATTCCATATAGGCCTACTCCTATTGTTAACATTGGTAAGAAAATGATAAAACTCTATTTTAGATAATGATATTTTATCTTTATTCCATATAGGCCTACTCCTATTGTTAACATTGGTAAGAAAATGATAAAACTCTATTTTAGATACTGATATTTTATCTTTATTCCATATAGGCCTACTCCTATTGTTAACATTGGTAAGAAAATGATAAAACTCTATTTTAGATACTGATATTTTATCTTTATTCCATATAGGCCTACTCCTATTGTTAACATTGGTAAGAAAATGATAAAACTCTATTTTAGATACTGATATTTTATCTTTATTCCATATAGGCCTACTCCTATTGTTAACATTGGTAAGAAAATGATAAAACTCTATTTTAGATAATGATATTTTATCTTTATTCCATATAGGCCTACTCCTATTGTTAACATTGGTAAGTTAACTGATATTTTATCTTTATTGGTATTGTTAAGAAAATGATAAAACTACTCTATTGTTAACATTTTAAGAAAAGATAAAACTCTATTTTAGATATGATATTTTATCTTTATTCCATATAGGCCTACTCCTATTGTTAACATTGGTAAGAAAATGATAAAACTCTATACTCCTATTGTTAACATTGGTAAGAAAATGATAAAACTCTATTTTGATTTTTCATCTTTATTATATAGGCCTACTCCTATTGTTAACATTGGTAAGAAAATGATAAAACTCTATTTTAGATATGATATTTTATCTTTATTCCATATAGCTTCTACTCCAATTGTTAACATTGATAAGAAAATGATAAAACTCAATAGATAGTGATTTTTATCTTTATTCCATATAGGTTCTACTCCAATTGTTAACATTGAAAATGTAATCTTTAAAAACTATTGTCTGGTAAGAAAATGAAAAGGTGGCCCGGGTTCGATTTTGGGGGAAAGATACCTTTTGATGATTTTTTCTTTTTTTCCACCCATCAAATGCTTAAAATTAGGTGTTTTACCCCACATAGCATCTCATTACTTTAAATAACCTAATTGTAAAATAACATTATCATAAAACTCAACTTTAGATAGTAATTTTTCATCCTTATTCCACATAGGTTCTACTCCAATTGTTAACATTGATAAGATTATCATAAAACTCATCTTTATTCCACATAGGTTCTACTCCAATTGTTAACATTGCTAATAATATCATAAAACTCTACTTTAGGTAATGAATTTTCATCTCCACTTTATTCCATATATTCCTAATATTGTCAGTTTGTTTTCAAATGCAGTCCATCAATATTGAATTTAATTGTACTTTCATTCACGTGTTTCCAATTCGTCACATGTCTCTTGAACTTGTTTCTGATCACTATAGAAACTCCTCTTCGTCCTCGTCGTTGTTTTGTACTCCCTGTAGAAATGTTATACGATCCCAGTTTTTCGACATTTAATATCAATGATGAAATGGTATAGCTACACCATGGAGGCGCAATAACAGCAATATTCATTAATTCTGTTTATCCTGAATAGTAAATTAAGTAATTATTTATGTATAGCAAGATTATACGCACCGGAAATTTAACGTTTCTGTTATTTACGTATGTATAACAAAAATGAATGGCACATTCCAAAGGACTAACATTGCAGCCTGCACGCAGTATCTATTTTGTATTGATATTTTATATTAAACCCTTAAAACAAAGAGAACACTTCGTTTATTTTACATTTAGCTTGTTAATTTGCATTCCATAACAATTGATATGCATTCATTTACAAACACTGCTTCCAGAGTAAATAAATAGAACACTTCTTATCAAATGAAACCCCCGGGTATTCAGTAAACACGACAGTAAATGAATGTACTCTGTCATAATATTATTCCTATGACGTATTTCGTTACTTTATTTGGGATGCTATTTGAAATATGCATTTGTATAAATTACTTAGCACTAGTTTATGGGAAGAAATACTGAACTTGTTAGCAAACTTCGTCTTCCCCGTTTACTAGTTCATTTTCATTTCTAATATATAAGTTCTTTCTAATAGAAGACATTACTATTTCCACAAGTACATTTGCATAATGAGAACCTTAAATACGAATAGAATAATTCCTATAGTTCAAACTAATTTGCTGTGCAAAAAGAAAATACATATAGGAAACCAGTTTTACTACTTGATAGATGCAAAAAGATAGCAGAAACATGCATTTACATTAAAGATTGTAACTCGATCATTTTCTGCAGCATTATAATACTTGAAGTAGTTACAAGAGAATCTATAACATTTCACATACCCATACACATATTTATACAGGGACATCATTTTATTTTTACTTCAATTTTTATTGTACCTGAGATTTTGAATGTACTTCACTCCCATCACCTATACTAGTAAACTTCCTAACCATCCTCCACACAGAACCAAGGTTTCGTATGCAGTCAAATTAAACACTACTGAGTTAGTGAGTATAGTACGTTCCAGAAATACGTTCGCGTTTTCCAATGACGAAAGACCTTCAATATTGAATCATATTTTCGCACAGATACTGTCGTCCGTTTGTCTACGTCGCAACTCATTTTCCCCCACCCGCTTCTGCTCGTCCCTCTGTAAAGGCTAGTGGCTGGGCTGTCTTAGCTGTTTTCTGAAAACATTAATTTCTGTTAGGAATTGGACGTGTAGGTAATATTACACAACTGTTTAAAATAACTTAAATAAAAGGGCCTCGTTAAGTAATTAACTGTCACGTGATTTCCCCCCTTTCTACGACCCTGCGACAAAACCACTTGGACGGACAATAGATAGCATGTCTGAGTAATTTTATCTTTTTGTATCGGACAGAATGAAGACTAAATTTACAGTACGTAAGGTACTCTTTTATAGAGTAGGTACAGAATTATTTCAACATGAGTTACTAGTACGAAGGACGAAACTGGTAATTGGAATTAGGTACAATAATCTATAGTACGATAACATGCACAAAAGAACTAAAGACTGTATCGAAATGAACTACCACCATTTTCAAAAATGTGTTTAAATAGCCATATTATGATTATTTTTCAATTTAACTTCATTCTCTATATTGTACGCTAAAATGCTATACACAATATAATATATACTGCAAAATAAATACGTCCGAATGGATAGCTCAGTTCGTGAGTAAAAACACTTATTGTTTGATTAAACAAAAACCTAATGAAAATTATCAAACTCAAAATCGCGATATTTCCTAGTTTACGTAAATGGATGAACTACTTTTCTTCCCTCCTGTACGTAGTAAAATGATTTGTTTATATTTTACGCAGTATCATCGAACTCCAGTCGTGGAAGGGGTAGCAAACGGTGTTTCCAGTTCTCAACCGTTAATCCAAAGGTATAGTCAGGTTAATATTAGAAATGTTAGTAAAAATGAAATGATGTCCCTTCACTAGTACAACGAAAAACGAGTGAGCCAGTACGTAGGCCTATATCCATTAAAAAAAAATAAATCGATTATGTTCTGCCCCAATGTAACACTTTGTCATTGAATTACATGTGATGAGAATCTATAGACATCTGTCAATCCATACAAACACATCTACTACCGACACAAGTACACCCACACGTCCACAGACATAATATATTAAATTGTACACATACCATAATATATAGAAGTCCAGTTTTGAATTTAATTACGTACAAAAATAATACCGCGATCCTTTATTTATGGCAGAATATAATGAAATTGCATTTTTCAACAATTTATGAGCTACGCACTATTTTTCATAGCATATACATACATTTACCTCTGATTGAGGTTCTGGCTGATATATACATCTGTTGTCAGGCAGTACATCTCACTTGACGATGTAAGATGTCAGAGGAAGAACAATTGTTTGTGTACATCTGAAGTCTGATTAGTGTAATAATTATATTACTAGGCAGCGAAGTAGGCAATGGAGGGGGAAAGAAACTGGCCACCCTACCATATTACCGCTTGGCTTAGTTGCTCATGAGTGATGTCTTATTGGTGTCACTTATGAGGTTTAAACCTGTTTTCTGATAGTTGATTAAACAACTTATAAATACATTTTCAAAATTTCATCCACATAAGCTAATGTTTTTTTATTGTGTTATTTTACGACGCTGTATCAACATCTAGGTTATTTAGAGTCTGAATGATATGAAGGTGATAATGCCGGTGAAATGAATCCGGGATCCAGCACCGAAAATTACCCAGCATTTTCTCGTATTGGGTTGAGGGAAACCCCGGAAAAAACCCTCAACCAGGTAACTTGCCCCGACCGGGATTCGAACCCGGGCCACCTGGTTTTGCGGCCAGACGCGGTGACCGGCTAATGTTGTTATTTTCTGAGTTATTCACATTTGAAAAACAAATGAGTTCTCTTCAGAATATCGATGGCCCAGAACCAGACGGTTCCAAGTCCATTTGACAATTTTTTTTTTCAGGAGAGCTATTTTAAGCTGCTGACACTCAAAGCTCCATGAAACAATTTGGAATAGCTTCACAGCAACCTTATGTAGAGGAATATTAACGTAGATGGGAGGATAATTTTGTTTGAGGGATTGGGGTGTGATGATATGATTAAGACAAGAACTGGAACACAATGAAACACAGATTTCTTTCTTATAAAAAGTTGGACTTAGAACAGTCTGGTTCTCAGTCATCGAAATATATTATCCAATACCAATTACATTTATTCTTTAACACTTATTAAACGTGTAGATGAATGATGGTGCTTATGGGACATTTTGAATAATGACTCACTGCAGGCAAAAACACTGTAAAACAAGAACAGTATTTTTTTAAATTAATATTTTGAGGTATAAACAATCGATACGGTACTTTGTTAAGTATACTATATACTTCATTAACGGAAAAACTTTAATCGTATTCAAGTTGTGATATTTTATATCAAGAGTAATGTGTAAAAATTGAAAGCACTGAAAAATAAGTTCAAACTTTTCCTTCGAATATGATGAATATTTATACAGTCAGCTTATAAAAAATGTCCAGCCTAGTATGAGGGATATTCTCTGATCTTGCGTCTCTTCTGCTCATATTTAATTAAACTTCTCTGCAGGTCTGTATTGCTCAAACTTTTGGAGAGCCAACGTTCGCTTTGTTCACACGGCAAGAGCTCCTGCGTAAATCTAAGTTCACTGTTGGCATGGAGACCATTCTGCAGCTTGTTGTGTCTAATATACTGAACTACAGCCGCTTTAGTTCCTATGTTTAATGCACTCACTGCTTGGACGGTACAACTGCAATTTCTACTCTTCGTTTATATACAAGATGTCTTTTGTAAAATTTCTCCAGATTACACTTTGTACAGTATTGGGGATCATCAGTGTGGTTTTAAGCGTAATAGATCAACTATTGACCAGATATTTTGTATTCGACAGATAATGGAGAAAAAATGGGAGTATAAGGGTACAGTCTATCAGTTATTCATAGATTTCAAAAAGGCGTATGACTCGGTTATGAGAGAAGTTTTATATGATATTCTCATTGAATTTGGTATTCCCAAGAAACTAGTTCGATTAATTAAAATGTGTCTTAGTGAAACTTACAGCAGAGTTCGTATAGGTCAGTTTCTATCTGATCCTTTTCCAATTCACTGCGGGCTAAAGCAAGAAGATGCACTATCACCTTTACTTTTTAACTTAGCTCTAGAGTATGCCATTAGGAAACTCCAGGATAACAGAGAGGGTTTGTAACTGAACGGGTTACATCAGCTGCTTGTCTATGTGGATGATGTGAATATGTTAGGAGAAAATCCACAAACGATTAGGGAAAACACGGGAATTTTACCGGAAGCAAGTAAAGAGATAGGTTTGGAAGTAAATCCCGAAAAGACAAAGTATATAATTATGTCTCGTGACGAGAATATTGTACGAAATGGAAATATAAAAATTAGAAATTTATCTTTTGAAGAGGTGGAGAAGTTCAAATATCTTGGAGAAACAGTAACAAATATAAATGATACTCGGGAGGAAATTAAACACAGGATAAATATGGGAAATGCCTGTTATTATTCGGTTAAGAAGCTTTTATCATCCAGTCTGCTGTCAAAAAATCTGAAAGTTAGAATTTATAAAATAGTTATATTACCGGTTGTCCTTTATGGTTGTGAAACTTGGCCTCTCACTTTGAGAGAGGAACATAGGTTAAGGGTGTTTGAGAATAAGGTGCTTAGGAAAATATTTGGGGCTAAGAGGGATGAAGTTACAGGAGAATGGAGAAAGTTACATAACACAGAACTGCACGCATTGTATTCTCCACCTGACATAATTAGAAACATTAAATCCAGACGTTTGAGATGGGCAGCCTTTAGGGAGGCCGAGACGTAGATGGGAAGATAATATTAAAATGGATTTGAGGGAGGTCGGATATAATGATAGAGACTGGATTAATCTTGCATAGGATAGGGACGAATGGCGGGCTTATGTGAGGGCGGCAATGAACCTCCGGGTTCCTTAAATCCAGTAAGTAAGTATACTTTGTACAGACTCATTTAAATTCCAAATAACTATCCAACAAACTAACCGCTGCTAATCACTGATAGGTTTACACTGGAGGCATTTTGAGCAAATTCGCTTCCATCAAAGGTGTACCATAATGATTTTCATATGATCGAGGTTGTATAACTTGCGATAACTCTATTACAGAAACACTATTTTTGTTGGTTGACATTCCATGTGTTGCGGCTTTTTGAGTCTGGAGATAGTACGGTACAGTGTAGCACTTGAAGCTTAAAAGTTTGAACAATTACCTTCATTGTTCAGCTGTCCCATATTAGCATGAGAAAGTTTTCACCGTTTCCATTACTATTTCTTCGTTTTTCCCACTAGCTTTTTGCACCAACTTGAAACAACCTTTATTTATGAGCATGCTTGACATTGTTTCTTAAGCAAATGAACACTGACTAAAAAATATTAACATATTTGTGAACTATAAAGTAATTATCTGAAAGTTTGCTGGCAATATAAACATTGACTTACATTCATTCACTAACACCGAACACTTACTTACTTACTTACTTACTACCTTTTAAGGAACCCGGAGATTCATTGCCGCCCTCTCATAAACCCGCCTCGGTCCCTATCCTGAGCAAGATTAATCCATTTTCTATCATCATATCCCACCTCCCTCAAATCCATTTTAATATCATCTTCCCATCTACGTCTCGGCTTCCCCAAAGGTCTTTTTCCCTCCAGTCTCCCAACTAACACTCTATACGCATTTCTGGATTCGCCCATACGTGCTACATGCCCTGCCCATCTCAAACGTCTGGATTTAATGTTCCTAATTATGCCAGGTGAAGAATACAATGCGTGCAGTTCTGTGTTGTGTAACTTTCTCCATTCTCCTGTAACTTCATCCCTCTTAGCCCCAAATATTTTCCTAAGCACCTTATTCTCAGACACTCTTAACACTGAACGCTTACGGAGCTGAATATACAGAATGAACCGTAAGTAATGTCATTAATTTCAGGGGTTATTCTTTGAGATATTTCACACAAAAAGCTTTAATACAATTTTGCTAGTTTCTGCTTCCTTTCCGGGACAAAAATTGTTTAAATAAATGAATGGAATGGAATTTAACTGAGGAGGCACAGATGGCCCAGCACTGCGACCTGTTGAGATTTATTGCGCTAATCCTCGATATGAAATGAGTTGCTTGCCACAGATCCCTTACGCGCACCAACCTTAACCACATGACTCCCTTAATGACCGGTGCCTACAGCCGACAGAAATCCATATACCATTCCTGCTTCGGCAACTTCCCCCAAGGCCCCCTGTCGGTCCGAGGTGGAACTTCTCCCCTGAGTAGATCCGTCTTGGGTGCCATTGCAGAAGCCATCCACGGAGGCCGGTCGAGAGAGCCAGCAGCTTCGGGAGACCGCCTGTAGAGTGATCTGAAAAACC
Organism: Periplaneta americana; assembly: GCA_025594305.2. NCBI lineage: Eukaryota > Metazoa > Arthropoda > Insecta > Blattodea > Blattidae > Periplaneta > Periplaneta americana. The sequence continues at coordinate 9,092,629 of JAJSOF020000029.1, forward strand.
AGAAAAGGGATGATGAGGAAAGGATGATGGGGGAGGAAAGGAAGTGGCGAAGGTAAGTGGGGTTACAATCGCCTAATATTCATCCATAGGAATGACGGAAAAACTCCGAAAAATCTCACCCAGGCAACTCGTCCTGACCGGGAATCGATCCTGGGACCGCTGGGTTCGGAGTTAGACTCGCTAACCCTTGTGGACAGTAAATATATTAAACATTTCAAAGCGTGTTTTGCGAAAACCTTTGATTTAATCCTCGATATGCTCAGTCAATTTAAGAGAGCAGTGTATTATGGTAATAAATGATTGAAAGAATTTCATTTTTTCCTTAAATTTGCAGAAATTTGATCCCAACAAATGTAACATTTTAAAATGTATTTTCAGATCGAAAAATTACATTTGTTCAGATAAAATTTCTGCATTATTTAAAAGACAAAAGTAAAATGCTTTCAATTATTTATTATCATACGTACATACATACATACACACAGTCTTCTTCCCAAGGGCTGGTCTTTCACTGCAAACCTTCATTCTCGAACCTTTCCTATTTTCTGCCTTCCTCTTTGTCTCCTCATATGATCCATATATCTTAATGTCGTCTATCATCTGGTATCTTCTTCCGCCCCGAACTCTTCTCCCGTTCACCATTTCTACCAGTGCATCCTTCAGTAAGCAGTTTCTTCTCAGCCAGTGATCCAGTCAATTCCTTTTCCTCTTCCTAATCAGTTTCAGCATCATTCTTTCTTCACCCACTCTTTCCTACACAGTTTCATTTCTTATACTATCTGTCCACTTCAAACGTTACATTCTTCTCCATATCCACATTTCAAATGCTTCTAGTCGCTTCTCTTCACTTCGTCGTAATGTCCATGTTTCTGACACATACAATGCTACACTCCATACAAAGCAATTCATTAGTCTCTTCCTTAGTTATTTCTTCAGATGTCCGCAGAAGATGCTCCTTTTTCTATTAAAAGCTTCCTTTGCCATTGCTATCCTCCTTTTGACTTCCTGGCAGCAGCTCATGTTACTGTTTATAGTACACCCCAAGTATTTGAAGCTGTTCACTTGCTCTACTGCCTCATTTAGAATTCGAAAGTTAACCTTTTCATTTTTTCTTCCTATCAGCGTATTCCGAATCTCACCGGTCCGGTGGCATTAATGACGTCACGTTGCAGCGAAATAAGGAACAAAACTGCTGGAAGGATCGATGCTGTCATGGCGACTGTACAAGTTGTTGTCTGTGCTACGCTAGCAAAATTTTGTGAAATTTTCGTATTCTCATCTCGTTCAAAGTAAAGATAGCATAAACAGTTTATTTCTTGAACCGGTAGTAATAACTGGTCCGTTGACATGTTCGCTCATAAGCCATTAACATATTGTTTTTACGTTGTGCTCATTACAAACAATACAGCAGAACACACCGCCATGACACAACAGTGCACGATGTCATTCGTCTGCTAATTCCCGCCCTATACAAGAACCAATCAGATTCACTGATGGCGGCTGATGGAGCCTTCCACCACCTCTGCAAGTTGATGGCACCGGTGCGACACCGGTGGAGCATCAATGACGTCATCAGTGGAATTCGGAACACCGTGATGCCATCGGATTGCTCACTGGTGAGATTCGGAATACGCTCTATGACCAAGATCTTCGTCTTGTTTGGATACATCTTCATCCCATACTGCTCACAGCTGTCATTTAGCTCCTGTAACATGTCCTTTAGTATCGTCTACTCTCCTGCTAACAACGCCATAACATCAGCAAATCTTATACACTTTATTTTTCTCCCTCTTACTATTACTCCTCCCATGTTCTGAAACAGTATCTCAAACACCGTTCTCTGAAATTGACTGAGCAAGTATGAAATGAATTCAATAAGTTTCTCAAAATACGGTATTAAATGTTTCATATAAAACACATTTTTTTATTTAGAAAATGAAACAAGAACGAAGAAAATTGTAACAAACTTTTTTTTTAATATCTCAAGTTCAACCCCTTGAAATTAATGACATTAGCTATGGTCCATTGTGTGTACTCGGTCAGTAAAGACCTAATTTTGTAAATAAATGCAATCACAATAGATATCCGAGTTATAACGACTTCATAAAATACCCGATGAGTTGAATGAGCGATCTCGGTACGCACAACATGATTTGTTATATCTGATTCCCGTTGGGGATTTTAACTAACCATATTAAACTGAGAGATAGAATAACTTCGCAAAAGTACACAAAGCACAAATTAAATAAATATATCACGTTTAAATCCACAATTCCACTCAATAAACAATTCGCACATAAAAACTTCAGTCCGTTACATATTGTCAGATTTAGTTCAGATATATCCAGCAGACATGTTCTGGAATGTGTGTCGCAGTGCAGCCAACGTCCAGACAGAGAAATAAGCGATCAGTAACAGGTTAGGTTTGGCTTTTCAGGCTTTTGGTAGATAGGTAGATAAGTATGTACATAGGTGGAGTTATGGGGGGCGAGCATGGGGGACACTGCCCCCTCAAACTTGTCTGACCTCTTTTTGTTTATTAATGTTAGAAAATATTCAATTCAAAAGATCATTTTTGTTTTTGTTTATGATGAACTTTCTGTGCTTCAATTTATGAATTGTCTTCACATCATGTGTCTGGACTATAATATTTACCAGTGGCTTGTGCAGCAAATGCTGCAAACTAAGTTCATTAGACGTTCAAATAAACATTTTTCAGATTTATTTTCAATGAAGAATACCAGACATTCTGAAAGTTATTTGCTTCTATAATAATGAAAGATACTCTCCCGAGCCAATACTGAAGAGAACCACGCATATAAATATCTACACCACACCGCCATTAAATATATGAAAAAGACCGAACCCCACTTGATTAATTATTATAAAAATATTTGATTTTTAGTAATATTATTATATTACGTAAGTTTTATAGCTTTCAGTAACATATACTATATATATTATATAGCCGCCACTCTGTAAAATATAGAAGTCAAAATCTAATTTAACTTATTCTCTACATCTACTTATATAACCCCAAAAAGTTTCACTTTCATGTCATCAATATAGCATTAATATGCATAATTAATGAAAAATAGTCATATCATGGTAGTAACTACAATAATATTTCATCAAACCACCTCAAGTTTTGTAGTTTTTAATATCCAATACACAGCTGTACCCAGAAAATTACAGACCACAGAATCGAACCTGTAAATTATTTTTAGTAAGTTAGATTTTTAATAACCAATTCAATTTGAGCTCTAAATATGTCAGCATTCTTGTAGATCATGGCCTTCGTGTAATATTGTTTACTGTAGTGTGTGTTTTGTTTTATTCTGAAATGCAATTAGCTAGTTCTCAAAACTGATGACAGATGGATTTTGGAAAATAGGAAAATTATGCTGAAAAATTGACTTTTCACTGAAAACTACTATTTTTCTGAAAAACTTTGAGTTCCAAGCTTCAAAATGAGGGGTCATTTATTAAAATCCGTTCAGCCGTTTTCCCGTAATTTCCATTACCAGTTCAAATTATATATATTAGAACTCTGCAGGTGTTCAGGCCGCCACTTGGAGATGTATGACTAACATACTGCACAACAATGCAGAAATAAGAAAAGTTTCTATTAGCACTGTTAAGTAGTTTTATTGATGTATGCATGTATTCTATACGAGAAAAAAAAGAGGGAGATTGTTTTAAGTTATGCCCTATTATAATTTGTAGTAGACCTACACTTCAAATCCTATACAACTCGGTCCGAAACATCGTGAATATGGATGTAACACTGTAAGAAACATGACCCCAGAAAATATGTTTATTAAATGATCATATTCCGATATAGTGTACGACGGTCAAGCTATAATGGGGGGAGGAGTTAAATGATGTCCCCCATAACCCCATTACATGGGGATTTTATGGTTTTGCTTTGCCCCTTCAAGGAAACGGTTCCCTCTCCGCCTGTGGGTATGTAGGTAAGTAAATATATAGAAAGCCGTGTTTTCACAAGATCGAAGATCAGTAACATGTTAGGTTTAGTTTGTTTAGGCTTTTGGAACCAAAATTTATTATGTCTTGCATATAGCCTACGCCTTTTGAGAGATAACATTTGTTTTCTCGCGTAGTGTAAGACGATGATGGTATAACTGGGTTATGTAATTGTATGTGCAAATGTCGAAGGAAATGATTCGTCAGGTATATAAGAAACGAAGATATTTGTAGCAGGTTGGTTGTGTTTGCAGCTTTCGAGTGATAAAATCGTGTCTCTACAATGATGTGCTAGCTGCTTTCATTTAGTAAATTGTCGAGAATTCGAGAACTAGCGAGATATTTCCCTTTGGGGAATATATTAATTAATAATTTATAATATACAGAAACAGATTATATTATAAACGATGACAGTTAATATTCATATTCATAATTGCTATATTTTCCTCCGAACCATAATGGCCTTTGTTCCTGGAATAAACCCCCATCCTCTCTTCAACCCTTAGACGCGGACCAAAAATAGAAATAATATAAATCATGATTTATTTATTTTTTATTATACAGATGACGTATAAAATCAGTACAGCCTAAGTAGCAAAGGCTCGTGCTCGGGTGCAGTTCAGTTATAATTTACTTATTTAATACCCAAATAAAATACCAAGACATATTACAGTGCATGCAAAATGAATTAGAGACAATACAAGGATAATAATTAAGGTACAATATAAACATTATGGCTTCAAGAATTGGCAACTCAGCTAAGTGTTTACCCCTTGCAAGTTCCTACAGTTACGTAGGGTGTGAGGAAGGGCCATCATGTTTTGAAGTAATGTTTAGCATGGTTATCACGGAATAGATTTATATGGACTAAAAATTGAAATATGTAAATATAAGTTATTTTACAAAATATGGAATTAAATATGGATTTTTACCAAAAATGGAATTAAATATGGACTTAAAATATAAAAAAATGACTAGTACGTTAAATATTGGTACATTTTAATCAAACTAAACAAAAATATAATGGGTACCTTATCTTCCAATGTAGTTTCAATTTTTATTGTCTGTTACCATAACAATAGGTTACAAACATTTCTTTCAAGTGCTGAAAAGTGAATCTTCTTCTATTGTCTCTGAGGATAGATTTATACTGACTAAAAGAGCGTTCGACGTCACAAGTAACTTACATAATTCAATTTCACAATGTCTGCTGGGGATAAGTCAGTTAATCTTCACTGTTGATTCACCACTCATCACAGCAACAACCTTTTGTAGTTCTTCATATCCAGGGTTTTTTGAAAGTACAGTGTCCACCTTAGCTCTTACTGCATCTGCAACTTTACCTCTACCACGATTCAGTTGTTCCACAGTACTATTTATAATTTCAAAACTTTCAGATAGTGAAAGGTGGCTATTTTGGAGACTTTTCGTTTTTATGATGCATGAAAATGTATGCTGAATGTGAGCTAAGTCATTCTTCACACTTATGTCACAGGTAACTGGTATATTGAGACTGCATCTTCAGAGTCCAATGCAAGGAGAACATTGTTAATAGAGTCTATTTTCATAATAAATTTTAGGTAAAAAATTTTTGGTGGCAATGGAATTTCAGGGTACATTTCTTTCAACACGTTAACTCTACTGGGAGCTTTGAGAAATACTTTTTTGAAATCAACAAATCTTTTAGGGAAATTGTCTCTGACCACTTCTGCCACACGATGAAATGCATGCGCCACACAAGTAAAATGAGTCAATTTAGGATAACGGTGATAACTTGTCCAGTCTTTGACCATATAAATCGCTAATAAAGAAAACACATTATCCATACCCTTTGGCCACAGGATACCCATAGCTTCGTTGAACAGTTTAACTATAGTTTTGTTATTGACTTTTCTAGAACATCACAATGTAAAAGAATTCGTTCAGAATATTGTTCACTTAACAAACCGATAAACATTGAAAAGTCTACCTTTTTCGAGTCTCATCAAAAACCCAAATTGAACTATCTTTAATTTCATCTCTTATCTTCTGTATTGTCTCATCGTAGATGGATCATAGTCTTCCTAAGTGTTGACTCATCCGGGATTGTATGTTGAGTATATTTTTCGAATTCCCTGAAGACCTTATTCTTTAGTTTGTAGAGAGGAATAACAGAGATTCAATATCGATGTTAAACTCAGATCTTACATTCGATGTTGTTGGTTGTGTTAAAAACAATTGTCTCTGCTTGGAATTTAGTTGTTTGTTGGCCTGATGTTTACTAGTTGTAATGTGTTTTGCACCAGGAACTTTTGTGTAGATGATACTGCACACTGACACAAATTACAAAATAATATTTTATTGTCAGTTGATAAACCATCTTCTTTAAATTCTGAAATGTAACTTGTTAGTTTTGATTTTAAATTGACTGAATGAATAAAATATTTACAAAGTATGATTTACAAAACTGAAATTACTCTGACTGGCATTTAACTGTTGAGCTATTTTTGTTTTTTAAATTAAATTAATACATAATACTTTCCCATTGTTGATAGGACTGCTAATTTTCAAATAACTCTGATGTTAAAGGGATTACTGAACATGTGTTTAAATCTCTATTGTTGAAATGTATTTTTAAAAGTTAATGGAATTTTGTTTTGTGTTATTGTTAAACCTAATATAATATGGACTGTTTTATATGAAATATGGAAAATATAGAAATTAACGAAAATAGTACTAAACTCTAAAATATGGAAAAATATGGAAAATAAAAGTAGGATTTTTCAACCCTACACATTGTGAAACATGAAGATAATGCAAAATATAAATTATATTAGCTTTATAAGTAAATATGTATTTACATATAAATCCTTTCCCTGGTTATCACGCAATAGATTGCATTGTTTAGGAAACAAAATATTTTACATCTGAACATCGGGTGCGATAAATATTAAAAGCAAATGTCTCATCAGACGTGACAAGATAGCAGCTGATAGTTGGATTTGACCGATTACAACTCAGTATATTCTTACACTCCATTGGTACATTGCTGCGTGTGTCAAATATACACTTTAACACTCTACTTCAGTGGTGGGCAAAATGAACGCAACCCACAAGACAGGATTTAAATGGCAACTACATAATGTGGGAGCGGTTGCACTCTACAGTGCAGTGACGGATTTACAGACAGTTGCGCCACTACACTCCTACCTACCATATGCAATTAGAATAGTCCATTCACGTGATATTTAATTAATCATTTTTCAAAGCAATTTCTTGGAAACTGGGATTTATATCTGTGCATGCTATTTTCAGTTGCTCAAGGAGATGAGCATCGCTTAAGCGGGATCTGTGGCTGGACTTCATAAATTTCATTTTAGAAAAAAGCTGTTCGCACTGGTAGGTTGATGAATACATACCGTCATTTCCCGTAAATGTGGTCCACGATACAACCATTCAAAGATCATTGTAGAAGTAACATAGACCGTTGGTAGATAACTGCAGTGACATGAATTCAAACTACAGTACAGCAAGAATATAGATAAACGAGGTACTACGTTATGGAGTACAAAATTTGAATAGTTCTATCGTGGACAATAGTTATGTTCCAGGACCATAGTTATGGGAAATAACGGAACTCATTATTTTTTAAGAAAACTATCTAAGCAGTGGATATGTAGTACTGGACATCTTTTAAAAAATTTTAGCTCCCAGTAGACCTTCACATTCTGGTTTCAAGAAGCCATCATTCTGCAAAACCAGTACCTCTAACTGCAATTCTGGGATAACATTTTCAAATTAAACATGAAAAGGAATGGCAAAAATATTGAAATCTTTCTCCAACCTTTGAAAATCACTGAATCTGTGTTCTTTGAACTCGTATAAAGGTGATCTATTTTAAGAATGTACATATTTAAGTTCGCGTCCTGAATATTTATAACTGATCCTAAACATGAGAAATGAAAGAACCGCCTTTCTTGCAAGTGTGATATCCTCTCCATTCATACGATTCTGCGAAAGACATTGTATCACTAATGAAGCTCCGAAGTACAGCAATCCAGTATAATCCGCCACGTACACGCGCAGTATTTTCATGGAGTGGGGGGAGGGGAAAGTAGGAGGTAAGTTTGATGCTTCGTGTGGTGTGACGTCACTGCGGCAATGCCGCAGGAATGCTCATCATTGCTCTACTTTAAACGTCATAGCACCGAAACTTACTTCTTGAGGAAGCCACTGTTACTTTAACTCTCTCAACAATTGTATATCTTGCATGATACAGGATCTGGAGCATAACAGTGACAATTGTATCTTAAATTACATAAAAATAAGCAAGAAAATTATTTAAAATTGATTTTTTTGTTCACATAATTCATGACGTCACCTAAAGATAAATAAAATAGTTCTTGGCAATTGTCTAAATACGTGTGGCTGGCAAATCATACTGGCATAAATGATGGCGTGGGAATGCTTGCTTAAACTTACAAATGACTCTTGAAGAACCTGGAGGTTCATTGCCGCCCTCACATAAGCCCGCCATAGTCCCCATCCTAAGCAAGATTAATCCATCTCTACTATCATATTCCACCTCCTTCAAATCCATTTTAATATTATTCTCCCATCTACGTCTCAGCCTCCCCAAGGTTTTTTCCTTCAGGTCTTCCAGCTAATACTCTATATGCATTTCTGGATTCGCCCATACGTGCTACATGCTCTGCCCATCTCAAACGTCTCGATCTAATGTTCCTAATTATGGTCAGGTGAAAAATACAATGCGTGCAGTTCTGTGTTGTGTAACTTTCTCCATTCTCCTGTAACTTCAACCCGCTTGATGATTGAGAGGAAATAACATTGCAAAACTGAGTAATTAAAAATTAATTAGCGATAGTTTTCTAGCAATTGTGACGATTTTACATACTTATAATAAACAATGATCAGCTCTGAATATTCGTCTGACTTAATTATTTTTTCCTTCCTACTGAAACAATTATGCTCTGTACTATCACAGGGTTTCGTAAGATCAACGACGATATATTGCTTCGAAGTCATGCGGCTGCTCGGATTTGAAGTTTCTAGTATTTGCCGTACGCAGTAAAGTGCCTACTGATAATGTTGAGCATCTTCGTAATTACGCCATGATGGTAAATTACTGAAATAATGACAGAAGAAACGGTAATTCAACTTTTAAGTGTTTACTTCAACGACCCTTTCTCCGCCACATATTCTATCACAGGTGACTTATCTCCTGTTAAAATGAATGAAACTATTATCCCTTACAGTGATAGATTAAAAATCTAGGAATTTATATGGACAAAAACTTAAGTTGGAATACTCAAATCACACACACATGTAAAATAATTTTATGACTATTTCGTTTATATGACGTCATTCCATTTTCGACCAATGAAGTGTAATTAAATTTTGAATTCCAACCAATCACAGTCAGACTTTCCGATAATTTCTGCAGCTAGATTTATCGCTATCAATTTATCGCATGGTCGTTCTTTTGTTTAGTCGTTGTCGCCAACTGTTTCCCCGTAAATCGATGATCATGAATACATTAAGACGCAACTACACGGTTAAAATTTTTCTTTCAACTTTAAAGCAATGAATGCAAGATTGATATTTAATATTAATTAATATATTTACGCAGTGAAGACGACGTTCAAAACGGCGCACCATGTAAATACAAAATCTTTATGCATCTTAATTGAACGTACCTTTTAAACTTGATTCTTTCAATATTCTTCCCAGATTGCACGCATACGCGATTGGAATATTGAACTGTGTAGATGCAGCTTTAGTTCCGTTACACACTACAGCGAGAATGCGTTTGTCGAGCTATAAAAAATGCTTTCGTGTAGCACTGATTGTAACGGTCGAAATAAAACACAGCTGACATTGGTCCTGCTCCCACAGGTAGGCCTAACGTAACCTATAAAATTGTAGCCTGGAACATTTGTATTGAAATTAAACAATTAATAGACGTTCAAATTTATGTAACATCATCGCATATCAAACTCAAAGACCTTGCATAGTAATAATGTCTTTGATCAAACTGCCTTTCGTATGGCGTAATAAAATTCGTGTTTTAATTAGGCCTATCTATACAGAGATGGCTTCACTGTGTAGCAACATGTCTCGCTGTGAATACATAAGCATTGGTATATAGCTGTCCCCACTGTTACTGTTAAATTAAATTATGATTTCAGCAGATAATGAAAATGTATTTGTTATAATAATAAGAGAAAAGTGCAGTACATGTAATTAACAATGTTAAACCTGTATTTCGGTTTTCGCAATTGGCATTACTGAATAATAACATCGAATTTCTTTATTGCAATAATCGATATTCATCTACGAGTATTTCAACTTCACAATGTCTGAATAGGTTAAGTATTTGTTAATATACAATTATTAACATTTTGTGATCGAATTTTAGGGAGATGTTATTAAAATTTTTATTTTATTCACGAAATAGTCCTAATAAATGTCACTCCAGGTCTGAGATTTCCCAGATAAATCCACTCGCTTCGCTCGTGGATTTATCGGCAGATCTCAGACCTCTCGTGACATTACTACAGAAAATTCACGCACTAACAAGAATTCGAAATTTCCTTCCGTTGGTTCTTAAGACGAATTTAGTGCAGTCGCTCTTGATGCCTCATTTTGATTACTGTGACACTCTCTACACTGACCTTAACATGAGACTGACAGACAGACTACAGCGTGTTCATAATGCATGCGTTCCATTTATTTGCAACGTCCGTAGATCTGACCGTATCACACCTTCACTAAATATGCTGTCCTGGGTCCGTCTCAAAGAGCGAAGATCTATTCACTCTCTCACTTTACTCTTCAATATTCTTCAAAACTCTAAGCCTAGCTACTTAGCTTCTCGTTTTCTACATTTGTTCTCATATCAAGAAATAGATACTCGCTCACAACACCATATCACACTCTCCATTCCTAAACACAGAACATCCTTCTACTCTTCATCTTTCACCGTCTCTGCAGCTCATCTCTGGAACTCTCTACCACAATATGTCAAAGACTGTCGGACATTGTCTAGTTTCAAAAATAAATTAAAATTGCACTTTTTCAATTCAGATTCCTTTCAGTTATAAGCCCTTTTCTCTGCGATAGTTTTGTAAAAATATAGGCTATATATTTCTTTTCATTCCTTTCCCCTTTTTGTTCTCTTTATCAGTCGATGAATTTATTATCATATCCTTTTATTCTGGATTTTATTTAATTTTCGTATTTCTTTTCTTTTTTATTATTATTTTATTACATTCTATTTTATTATATTCTTCCTCACGTTTTCCATATGAACCATTTGTACTAAATGAGTTGCTTTTGCTATATTCCAATGTATTTTACTTTCATTTTTCTATTATGGTATTATTTTCATGTTGTTTAGTGTCGATTGTATTATGCTATTATTATTATTATTATTATTATTATTATTATTATTATTATTATTAATCTCCGGATCTGACCTCGAGGCTCAGTCATGAAAGTTCGAAGTTCTAGTTGTAGGCTGAAGGTATGCAATTAACCTTTGGCAATACAAAGCCCGTATTGATCTTATCCTTTTACGTCTTTTTATGTTTTAATTACATCTTCACTACTTACGACATAGACACAAACAGTGCTTCGTGGCAACTACATTGCAAATGTAAAAGTACTAATTACATCTTCTGTACATAGTTTCAGCGAACAGCGGTGCGGTTGTAACTCAAGTTTAGGGAAGAACACTGTGTAATTTTGCAGTGCACGTTGAAATTAAAAATTACGCCCTCGTTTCCTGAACCCCGAGCCATATTTGCTTCCAGACCAGTTACAAGTCTGTTTATAAGCATATTTGCACATTAAATATTTATAAGTGAGCATTTTAATTTGATATATGAACAATTTTCAACCCTGTTTGTCTTCTAATTTCCCTAACAATAACAAAATAAGTTGAAGTTACGAAGATAAATATCACACACGCCATATTCCAGCACAAAATTCTACTGCATTACCACGAAACTTATTAATGGCTTCTGGCGTGAAAAGAAACTAGAAAATAGCAGCCATCTATCTTCCCACATCGCTACACCGAGACTTTCGATCGGTGACGTAGTTCTTTAAGTACGAGAGTGTAAGAAAAACGGGACCTTTCAGAAGCATCGCTTACGTTAACTCCACCCCAGACTCATTTTATCTCATCTTCTACCCTCTTATAGAATTTCATTTTTCATATTCGTCAACATGGAGTAAAAGTGTATGACACGTACTTGTATAAATACCAAACACTTGTCTTCCAGATACACGTCTACCAAAGGAACAAGATGGCACTTATGTTAATAAAATGTTTTATGATAAACGAACTTACGTTCAGATATTTAATAACACTTTACTCCAAAGACATGATAAAATAACCGCTGTTTGGTTTCTGTGGCCTGGATTTTCTTAGAGTTGTATCAATAAACTTGAGCACCTACTTACTTTTTCTACGTTTTCAGAGCATGTACTTCATTCCGTAAGAATAAAACACAAGTATGTGCTCAGACACGAAGTACGAACTAGTACATAACGGAGCTTTCCTGCAGAGCTTCTGCCTTGTTTTTGGGATGAATAAAATGTTGTAAATTCTATTAAAACTGAGTATGTACTGAGATTTTTGAAAGTTGTAGGAAACTTCAGTTTATTAAGAAAGGTTATCTATTCTGCGATGTCAGAATTTATGGTAGTTACTCGGCCGAAAAAGTTTTATAAAGTTTGAAGAACATCACGTGAAGTTGAATATAGGAATCTAAGTTATAGTCTTAGTAAGTATTATGATAGAGATATTCCGATAGTCAATATAATGTAATATAATCTAATAATTTTATTTAGAGTTCAGTCTAATTGACATATCATAGTTTAAAATCAATAACACTTACAAATGTAAATAATCACTGCATATTATAAAATTGAAATACAGACGTTTTCGCCCTTGGGCATCATCAGGCATTTAACAATATCTTATACAATTTTTATATTTTGAAATGCGTACAGATAATTTTTTACTATATGTTTTCGCGGGATATCAGCCGAGTTAAGATTTTGAAATGCCATCTTCAGGGAAGTGATGTCCAAACCAGATAATTGATATTTACAATCTTGTGTATATTAATAAACAACTATTTACATGATTGTTAACTCGGTGTCCATGCCTGAGTAAATAACAATGAAATTTAAATGAATACAGATATTAAAATTATAGCTCCTTATGATAAAATTGTAAGCTAAAATGTTGTATTGATCTATATTTCACTTTGAAGATGGCTGCAGAGATAGCCAAGCATTCAAAATCTTAACTCGGCCGAAAACAAAGAACAACCCGAGAAAGCCTCAAATCATAATATTTACAATCTTGTGTATATTAATAAACAACTATTTACATGGTTAACAGTAAATAATTTCTTAAATTTAAATGACAGATATTAAAATTATGTATGATAAAATTGTAAGCATTGACTGGATCCAAGATAAAGAACAAAGTAATATAAATCTTTTATTAATTCTCAACAGAATAATAAAGCTTCTCAACGCATTTCCCATATTTATTCTATGTTTAATTTCTTCCCGAGTATCATTTATATGTGTTACTGTTGCTCCCAGGTATTTGAATTTTTCCACCTCTTTAAAAGATAAATTTCCAATTTTTACATTTCAATTTCGTACAATATTCTCGTCACGAGACATAATCATATACTTTGTCTTTTCGGGATTTACTTCCAAATCTATGTCTTTACTTGCTTCAAGTCAAATTCCCGTGTTTTCCCTAATCGTTTGTGGATTTTCCCCTAACATATTCACGTCATCCGCATAGACAAGGAGCTGATGTAACCCGTTCAATTCCAAACCTTCTCTGTTATCCTGAACTTTCCTTATGGCATACTCTAGAGCAAAGTTAAAAAGTAAAGGTGACAGTGCATCTCCTTGCTTTAGCCCACAGTGAATTGGAAACGCATCTGACAGGAACTGACCTATACGGACTCTGTTGTACGTTTCATTGAGACACATTTCAATTAATCGAACTAGTTTCTTGGGAATACCAAATTCAAGAAGAATGTCATATAAAATTTCTCTCTTAACCGAGTCATATGCCTTTTTGAAATCTATGAATAACTGATGTACTGTACTCTTATACTCCCATTTTTTCTCCATTATGTGTCGAATACAAAATATCTGATCAATAGTTGATCTATTACGCCTAAAACCACACTGATGATCCCCAATAACTTCATCTACATATGGAGTTAATCTTCTCAAAAGAATATTGGACAAAATTTTGTACGACGTCAACAAAAGTGATATTCCTCGAAAGTTACTACAGTTAGTCTTGTCCCCCTTCTTAAAGATAGGAACGATTATGGACTCCTTCCATTGTTCTGGTAAAATTTCCTTTTCCCAAACAGCAAGTACAGTACAAGCATCTACTTTGTTTTATTGATATCACTCCAAGTCTTGCGGAGCCTTTCTGGAGGGGAGTAGGGGAGAAGTGGGTACGGTGAGACAGGGAGAACATTGAGAAATTTTTTATTAGATGGTAAATTTTGATGTTGAAATCTTTGTAACAGTGGAGTTGTATGTTGCATGAGTAAAGTAACAGTATTTTCATACTCGATTTCATTCTAGTTATAAAGGTGAGTGATGAAAAAATAATTCGTAATTTTTCACTCTAGAAGTAAAATTTTGGCTTGTGTTTAATGAAGGTTATATAGGATATAGAAATGAGATATAAATATGAATTTTTTGTTACCTAATACCATGGTATTTGACGTTATGTTTGGCAAAGTTTCGTCTTCCTTGTTTTGATTTTGAAGTGATGGCGCCATTTTTAAACGAACTATGCGTAAAGGGAACAGTGAGACATGCCATTGAAGGGTACACTGAGACGTCTCACTGTTCCCATGTACCAATGATTTGCAAAAACAAACTGTAATTATATTACATTTACCGGCAACTAACATTAAAAATGAACATACTAGTAACCAATTTAGGAACTATAGCTTAAAATAATGGATACATTACATTTTAATAATTTCTTAAATAAAAAATTATTCACAAAATTTAAGAAAATATTAAAAAAATAATAAAGAATTAAATTAAATTCTTATAATTATAAGCTTTGTTGTCACCAAAAATTCATTTTATTTTTTTTTCGCAAAAGTTTGAAAAGTCATGGAAAATTCACTTTTCCAAATGTTCCAGACGTTTCAATGGTTTCGAAGTCAGACATCAAAATGATTCTAAATAAGTCTACAGAACATGGCAAGATAAAAGACAACAAGCTTTCCTTTGTTTTGAAATAAATGTAAATCATTTCAATGTCCGTTAATAGACACTGTGGTGTCTCACTGTACCCTCCTGAATGGGAACAGTGAGACATTTGCATTTTTTTGACAAACACGCATTGTATATTATGTCCTTTATCTATTAACATTTCTGTTTATGTATTATTATACTCCATGTTTTAATGTATATTTCTATTGCACTTGATTTTAAAAATAGTTGCAATTTCACTTGAATACATATGTCTTAATATTTTGTGTCTCACTGTACCCACTACTCCCCTACATCCTGTGGCGTGCTATTCATTACCCAGATATGACAGAAAGATAGATGGGTAGACTCGAGGTAAGAGGACAAAGAAATGATGATCATTGAAAGATAAAAATTGATATTAAGAAGGAGACTAGTTGCTCCATGTTATAGCACATTATCTTTGAGCTTGCGTAAGCACGATTTGTTTAAAACAATACAAGGCACACAAAACAAGAGACTACGTACAGTCACTGTGAACGGGAGACAATTTACACTTCCCTGCCGGTATTCGAATCCGGGTCAGCTGGATAGGCAGCCAGATAGACTCCCCAGCAATTTACTAATCTTGTTCCTCAGAATCCACTCCTGCACAAGCCGGCTTGTTTTTCTTTATTCCTTCACTTGCGCAGCCCCTATTTAGAATATTTATTCTGACGTAATGGACCATTGAGGCCGTGCTACATCCCCATAACAACGGAGTGCAATGTGGAACAAAAATTGCCCTCTTCGCAGACTAAGTGTCTTCCCAGTGATCTGGGAGTCTTTACACAGCTCTTGTGTTTGGCACGATGCGACAAAACTTGAGAGAGTTTCAAGTTATGAGTCTAGACCCTTTCCAATAGCATAAAGTTATCAACACATACTTTTGTAACTTTCACAATACCCATCTTCCAGCTTGTCAACAATAAAATTGTAAGTTAAAAATATCTGATTTCAAAACTGGACATCCTAGAATCCACTACACAAAGAATTCACAACATTTCAGCTCAGGCGTGGATTAAGCTTGCAACCCGTTGCTATCACTGTATGATAGTATTATATTCAGAACGAGAAATCATATATTCCTTTAGGATAATTATCCACAATCTGTCGCTCGTTATGGCCAACATGTATGACGTCATGAACCCGTAACAGGCGGCACTCTGGAGTAACTGAACAGGCGACTCGCCACTACCTCGAACCCGGGACATGTAGGCTACCTTCTGTCTATTCCTAAGCAAAGAATATCCTTCCAGTCACCATCTTTCAGAATATCGATTCCACGCCTCTTGAATTCTCTTCCTGACTGTCGGACAATATCAAAATTCAAAATTTGAATTGAAGGATCACATTCTATTTCATGGAATTGCTTGTTAAAAATCTGCAAGGTTACACAACTTTGTGTTGGCACATTAAGTAATATAATATTGTAACTATGCTAATAAATTATATTGTCAGTTTTACCTTAATAGGCTATCACTATCATCATTGCTATTTGTCTTCTTGTACTAGCTTAATAAGTGCTCTATAGTGTTTTTTGATCCTGTTGATCCTCTATTGGACTGTAATTTAATTTGTATTTTTTTTCACTGTTTGTACTTGTCATATTTGTATGTGCTATCTGGTAGGACGGAAGAGGAGGCCTATCATTTTAGTCCTCTCAGATTAAATAAATTAAATAAATAAATAAATAAATAAATAAATAAATAAATAAATAAATAAATAATATATATCAAATAGTAATACTTCTTAACACTCTCGATGATTTAAGTTTTGATGTTACTGTAAGTGATAAACAGCGCGAAACATGGAATCACTTTCATGATTGCAAGTGATATTGCATTGAGCAGGCGAGAAAGAATCGGGGAGGAAGCATGTGACGAAGAAATGAGCATATCACTCTTTCCTACAGTACTTGAAACTAGTTTATTTATTTATTTATTTACTTATTTATTTACCTATTTATTTATTTATTTATTTACTTATTTATTCATTCATTTACATATTTTTTCATTTATTTATTTATTTATTTACTTGTTTATTTATTTATTTACCTATGTATTTACTTATGTATTATTTAACTAAGTTATGTATTTATTTATTCATTAATTCATTCACTCATCCATTTATATACTTATTCATTTACATATTTTTCATTTATTTATTTATTTATTTGTTTATTCATTTACTTATTTATTTACTTACATATGTATTTACTTACATATTTATTTACTTCTATATTATTTATTTATATATTTATTCATTCCTTCATTCATTTACTTATTTATTTGTTTACTAATGTATTTACTTATGTATTATTTAACTAACTTATTAATTAATTAATTCATTCATTCATTCACATATTTCTTCATTTATTTATTTCTTTATTTATTCATTTATTTATTTATTTATTTATTTATTTATTTATTTACATATTTATTTACTTCTATATTATTTATTTAGTTATTTATTCATTCAGTCATTCATTCATTCATTCATTCACTCATCCATTTATATACTTATGCATTTACATATTTTTCATTTATTTATTTATTAATTTACTTATTTATTTACTAATTTATTTACTTAGATATTTATTTACTTCTATATTATTTATTTATTTTTTTATTCATTCATTTATTTATTTACTTATTTATTTGTTTACTTAAGTATTATTTAACTACGTTATTAATTCATTCATTCATTCATTCACATATTTATTCATTCATTTATTTATTTACTTATTTATTTGTTTACTTAAGTATTATTTAACTACGTTCTTAATTAATTCATTCATTCATTCACATATTTCTTCATTTATTTATTTATTTATTTATGTATTTATTTATTCATTCATTGATTTATTGCTAGCCTTATGTTACAATTATTTTCTTTCGAAATGTTCCACGAGATTATTTTTAACTTCTCCATGCTATGTACTCGAAAAGAAAAGCGCCATGATACAGCGATAACACAGTTCTGTAACATATTACGTGCTGCGGTATTGAATTTGAATTACTTCCGGCATTTGTCAAACCCAAAAGACATAACAAGGGTCATACTCTTGTAAATTGAGCTGTTTGTTTTCATAAAACCCACTTACCCGTGTATTTACAAAATGCACAGTAATAGTGTTATAATATCCTGTTACTGCAGAAACTTGAATGTTATTTTTTACTGAAAATAAACTCAAAACTTTAAAGATGTAAGCAAGGAGATATTTTCGCAAGATATGAAAACAGTATACTTAGAACACAGAAGCCGAAAACAAATTTATTCTCGTACCTGTCGCCAACAACTTGAGAAATTCACGGTTGGCGTGTTGCATACCCAGTGCCGCCACTTGTATGCAGAATATTGGAGCATTGACAAGTCAGTACTTTACTACTACTGATCTCCTCAGCTATTTACATTAGTAACACTTAAACTTCACTATGCTAAGACTAAACTCGTTGTTTTCGCAATACGGCGGTATCTTTTCATCACAAAACATAAGCCTTACAAAGTCTATAGGTTTGAAATTAAATCCTGAAAAGACAAAGTAAATATTATTATGTCTCGTTTCCAAAACATTATACGAAATGGAAATATAAAAATTGAAAATTTAACCTTTGATGAGGTGGAAAATTCAAAAGCCTTGGGGCGACAGTCACAAATATAAATGACAATCGAGATGAAATTAAACGCAGAATAAATATGGGATATGCAGGCTATTATTCAGTTGAGAAGCTTTTGTCATCCAGTCTGCTTTCATAAAAGCTGAAAATCAGAATTTATAAAACAGTTATATTACCGGTTGTTCTGTATGGTTGTGAAACTTGGACTCTCACTTTGAGAGAGGAACAGAGACTAAGGGTGTTCGATAATAAGGTGTTTAGGAAAATATTTGGGACTAAGAGGGATGAAGTTACAGGAGAATGGAGAAAGTTACACAAGACAGAACTGCATGCATTGTATTCCTCACCTGACATAATTAGGAACATTAAATCCAGACGTTTGAGATGGGCAGGACATGTAAAATCGCCAAGCTCTCATGGTTAACATTCGGCAGGTTTTTGAGCGGCCTCGTGCATAACATTCGGCAGGTCTTTGAAATTTAATTGCATTATTGTTTTCAATTTATTATGTCGCCGCTCCAATCACTCGCCTGAATTTCAATATTGTAACCAATAAGCTGCTTCCATTATTAAATGACACCTACTTGTCTAATCCACGTGGACTAAAACCGAGGTTGCAATGTCTTGTGCTGAGGACGAACATTAAGGTATGTGATCAAAAATTATTATTAATGAGTTATTATTAAGAGTTAAGAATGTCAACGTACTCGTATATGAAATAATAATAATAATAATAATAATAATAATAATAATAATAATAATATTTATTTATTTATTAATTTATTTATTTTATTTATTTATTTATTTATTTATTTATTTATTTATTTATTTATTTATTTATTTATTTAGAATATTAACGTTTAAAATTTATTTATTTATTTATTTATTTATTTATTTATTTATTTATTTATTTATTTATTTATTTATTTATTTATTTATTTATTTATTTATTTATTTATTTATTTATTTATTTATTTATTTATTTATTTATTTATTTATTTATTTATTTATTTATTTATTTATTTATTTATTTATTTATTTATTTATTTATTTATTTATTTATTTATTTATTTATTTATTTATTTATTTATTTATTTATTTATTTATTTATTTATTTATTTATTTATTTATTTATTTATTTATTTATTTATTTATTTATTTATTTATTTATTTATTTATTTATTTATTTATTTATTTATTTATTTTTTGTTCAAAAACAACGATACAAAACAGAACAAAACAACAAATGATGATGAGAATGAATGATAGAAAATGGCAATGAGATGAAATACAAACAATATAATGGTCTACATCAATCATTGATCAAATAATAATTATAAAATTATAAAATTAGTACAATGAGAATTGAAATAATGGAATGGTCTACATGAATCAATAGACCAAATGCAAGAAATATATGGACATATAATTATTAAAATTAGATCAGTGAGTTAAAACTCAAAGATATACTACACATTAAATGGATCCAAGTTGAATCCATGCAAATTAGCATATTTAATGCATCTGCAGACCGGAGAGAGAGATTTAGGATTCTTATTATAAAACAATTTATGAAATCTTAAACCATTAGCAGGAATACGAAGACTGATATTGCTTATGAAAGATTCACAATCAATATCACCCATAATGACTTTGCAAAAAAATAAATAATCAAGATCCTGACGTCTGGTGAACAAACTACCGCAATTGAAATAATAATAATAATAATAATAATAATAATAATAATAATAATAATAATAATAATAACCATTTAAGAATATAACAAACTATAGTCCCGTCGCTCTAATTTCCGGCAGCCAATCGCGTTGCAGGTCTGCTACATTTAAACGTGAGAGTCTTGTGATTCGCTGATCAAGATGTTATTCATTTCCTGAGGCTGGATAAGTACTTAATATAATCGCCCGCCATTTTGGCTCTTTCGTTTGTGTTCGCAGAAAGCACACGAAGACGTTATTTGCCGCTCAATTATTTGCTGAATTACAGTGCGTTTGATTTATTATCATAGGAGCTACGACATGATAATGTTTAACGGTGTGGCAAATAGATTCCTCGTCTGGTAGCTCGGCAACGAAAGAACAAAAATGGCGAACGATACTACCTACCTAGACTTTATAGAGTCTTGACTTCCTAAGACGTAAGCAAAGAGGAGGAGTCACGCCGGGAATAACAGCGTCGCGACTATAGTGCTTATTCTTATCGAGGAAGTAGACGTGACAACGTGACGCTTAGAGTGAAACCTACAGAGCAACAATCGGTCGGCTAAATTATGTTTTAAAAGCACACCGCACGTTATTGTATGATGCCGGCATGTTAACCATCAGAGCGCGGCGAAAATAGCACGTATGGGCGAATCCAGAAATACATATAGAGTGTTTGTTGGGAGGCCGGAGGGAGGGTTTGAGGGAGTTGGGATATGATGGTAGGGACTGGATTAATCTTGCTCAGGATAGGGACAGAGAGCGGGCTTATGTGAGGGCGGCAATGAACCAGCGGGTTCTCTGAAAGTCATTTGTAAGTTTCTTCACAGGTCTTCAGCTTCAAATCAATCTGAAGGAATTATCAAAGTTTCAAAATGCAAATTAGCCTTCCTTTGCTGAAACAACATATTTGAAGGGTACACAGGAAAAACGAACAAGGTCACAATTCTGTTAAGAGTGATGTCGTTATCTAATTCTCTGTACTACTAAAAACTTTAGTGTTATTTTTACCAAAAGTGGTAAAGGAGAACTAAAACCACGGATACGCTCATCATTTCCTTCATTTCAAGTAGAAACATCAATAAATTATGCAGCAGTATACTGATAGACCATTATCTCACCCTTAATGGAAGTGTGATATTGTTCGTTTTTGCCGTGTACCCTTCTTTGAATTTAAATGTCATAAGCTTTGTACACGTTTACTTACTTACTTACTTATCTACTTACTGGCTTTAAGGAACCCGGAGGTTCATTGCCGCCCTCACATAAGCCCGCTATTGGTCCCTATCCTGAGCGAAATTAATCCAGTCTCTATCATCATATCCCACCTCCCTCAAATCCATTTTAATATTATCTTCCCATCTACTTCTCGGCCTCACCAAAAGTCTTTTTCCCTCCGGTCTCCCAACTAACACTCTATATGCATTTCTGGATGCGCCCATACGTGCTACATTTCCTGCCCATCTCAAACGTCTGGATTTAATGTTCCTAATTATGTCACGTGAAGAATACAATGCGTGCAGTTCTGTGTTGTGTAACTTTCTCCATTCTCCTGTAACTTCATCGCTCTTAGTCCCAAATATTTTCCTAAGCACCTTATTCTCAAACACCCTTAATCTCTGTTCCTCTCTCAAAGTGAGAGTCCAAGTTTCACAACCATAAAGAACAACCGGTAACATAACTGTTTTATAAATTTTTGACAGCAGACTGGATGATAAAAGCTTCTCAACCGAATAATAACAGGCATTTCTCATATTTATTCTGCGTTTAATTTCCTCCCGAGTATCATTTATATTTGTTACTGTTGCTCCAAGATATTTGAACTTCTCCACCTCTTCAAAAGATAAATTTCTAATTTTTATATTTCCATTTCGTACAATATTCTCGTCACGAGACATAATCATATAATTTTTTTTTCGGGATTTACTTCCAAACCTATCTCTTTACTTGCTTCAAGTAACATTATCGTGTTTTCCCTAATCGTTTGTGTATTTTCTCCTAACATATTCACGTCATCCGCGTAGACAAGAAGCTGATGTAACCCGTTCAATTCCAAACCCTCTCTGTTATCCTGAACTTTCTTAATGGCATATTCTAGAGCAAAGTTAAAAAGTAAAGGTGATAGTGCATCTCCCTGCTTTAGCCCGCAGTGAATTGGAAACGCATCTGACAGAAATTGAACTATACGAACTCTGGTGTTTCACTAAGACACATTTTAATTAATCGAACTTGTTTCTTGGGAATACCAAATTCAATAAGAATATCATATAAAACTTCTCTCTTAACCGAATCTTACGCCTTTTTGAAATCTATGAATAACTGATTTATTTACATAGTGATATGCGCCCTTAAAGCTGGAAGTATCTGTATTCGCTTTTATTTATTTATCGCGCGTGTATTTGCGCTTTTTTTCATACCCGGGGATGTACAATGTGGCAACACATCGCTATAGCACATTCACAGGCCTGCGTTCTGGTTTCGTACGGAGTACAGTGAAAGTACAAAGTAAACTGGAAGTAAATAAGTTAAAAAGTGAAAAGGCAAACGAAATGAGAGCGGTGGAGGGGGAGGCGTGAAGGTGTTTGCTAATCAATATTTCTCTATGACATGCCACCTCATCCGGGGAAGCAAAGGACTGGATCTGCTTTAAGATAAACAAGCAATTACGTGCTAGACCAGGCGGGCGACTACTTGCAAATGGTGCGAGGAGAGCAGCGGGACAGGTGCGCGGCCCCCGTGCCAGGACGGGCACGATTATGACGCGCCGTCCTGCACGATAAGATGGGCGATATTTCATAGCGCGAGATTGCTACTTAGGCTGGCATGCGTTCATGACAAAACGACAGTCATACTCATGGAATTTCGAAGCTCTTTCAGACTTATGCAAGTATTAATAATGGCTGCAGTATGAATCGCATAGACTTCCTTATTTCAGAGGAAATTTTCTTCAAAATGTGTGACTGGGTCTCAGTCAATAAATTAGTATTCAATTGTAACAAAACTAACATAATTCAATTTAAATCCTGTCCAAATTCAACGTCGAAAATTTCTAGCGCAATAATTAATACTAGATCCCTATTAGAAACAACAATAACAACCAAATTTCTTGGCTTAAAAATCGATAATGTGTAAAATTGGTAAAATCATATTAAAGAAATTACCCCCAAACTAAATTCAGCTTGTTTTGCTATTAGATCTATGCAAAAGATAGTAAATATCAATACCTTAAAAACAATATACTTTGCATACTTCCACTCGGTAATGAGTTTTGCAATAATATTCTGGGGAAATTCCCCAGATAGTAACAGTATATTTCTATTGCAAAAAAGAGTAATTAGAATAATAGTAGGTGCCAAATCTAGGGAATCGTGTAGGACTATTTAAAAAAAACTACAAATAATGCCCATGGCTTGTCAGTATATCTTTTCATTAATAATCTTCCTCGTATGTAATCGTGAAAACTTTGTAACTAATTCAACAGTTCATAGCATAAATACACGTAAAATAATGACTTTCATACTCCATCGGCAAGTCTATCTTGCTATAAAAAAGGAGTGCGTCATATGGCAGTAAAATGTTTAATAGCCTCCTATCGATATAAAAATGAAACTCAAAACATAAGATTATTTAGGGCCAAATTAAAGAAGTACCTAATTTCTCACGCCTTCTATTCTGTAGGTGAATTCATTACATTCAATAATACTTCATGAAATTGATACTAAAACTTTGTGTTGTACTAGTAGACAATATTGTAAATCTTGTCTGTATATATTTCATCTAGACTGACTATAAATTAAGACTTTATAATAGTATTAAGTTTTTTTCTTGTTCCATATTCTAGCTGTGAAGCAATGTATGAATACCATGGAATGTTAATAAATACAATATAATTTATATTTCATCGTGTCCAAGTTTATTCAGAATTATCCTAGAATCTTTGTTTTTGGGACCCTGGTTCCACACCGCATTGTTCGTTTTGTCGCTGGTATAAGCTGTCGTATTTCATGAGAGTATATTTTGTTCATTTCAATTTCTTACCTGCACGTGGATTAAATATTTTTTAAAGTTTGGAACTAATTTATATGTATAAGGATGAATTTTTGTTGAATAATTACTTTCATTTTTAACATTCGAAATAAATATAATTTTACAATTTCGTTTTAATTTTAGAATAATAGTTGGAGCAAAGGTTAGAGAATCATGTAGATTATTTTTAAGAAAAAATTAGAGATTCTAACCTTAACAAATCAATACATATACTCTATAATAAATTTCCTCTTATGTAATAAAGAAAATTTTCCAACTAATTCAGCCATACATAGTATAAATACCCGCAGAAAGAATGATTTTCATACGCCATCATCAAATTTATCATGCTATCAAAGGGGAGTACGTTACATGGCGATAAAAATGTTCAATAGTCTTCCTGAAGACATTAAGAATCATAGCCAAAACCCTGCATTATTTA
Source organism: Periplaneta americana (assembly GCA_025594305.2). NCBI lineage: Eukaryota > Metazoa > Arthropoda > Insecta > Blattodea > Blattidae > Periplaneta > Periplaneta americana. The sequence continues at coordinate 9,117,735 of JAJSOF020000029.1, forward strand.
AGGTAAAACTAAAAAATTACTTAATATCTCACACTTTCTATTCTTGACATTTCGCAGTACTGTGTAAATATTTTAATACTATTACATTGTATAAAATATTATTGTTATTAAGGTATTAATTCTGTACATATTTCATATTTGCATTTTATATGTATTGCATTTATATTTAAACGTAAGAACTGGACATGTTCTTTATTCTATGCTGTAAAGCAAATGTAAGAATATTATGGATCGAATAAATCCACCCACCCACCCCCACCCACCCACCCACCCACCCACCCATCCATCCATCCATCCATCCATCCATCCACCCATCCATCTATCTATCATCTATCTATCCATCCATCCATCATCCATCCATCCATCTATCATCCATCTATCTATCTATCTATCTATCTATCTATCTATCTATCTATCTATCTATCTATCTATCTATCTATCTATCTATCTATCTATCTATCTATCTATCTATCTATCTAAACTTCTTTGTCAAGATATTGGACAGTGAGTGTAGTTCCAAGAGTTCTCTAGAAGAAAAAATATGTAAAAAGGTGTCATTATCAGAGATGTGTAGAGGTCTCAAAAATCATATGCATGTATAAATCATAAAAACTGCCGAATGGACTAAGTGAGTTTTGGGATTACATTCTTCAATTATAAACATTTTCAGGAATTTCGAAAACTTTGTCATTTTTCAAACTGGTTTCTAATTAATATCCAAACTGAATTTCTTTGTAAATTTACATATTTAGGTGTAATGTTTAAAATTACAATTGTTTTGGAAAACAAATTGAAAATTTCTCAAATAAAAGTAACATAGCACTCCCGTGGAAGCAAAGAACTCTTCCTTCATGCCCCTCAAGCACCTTCATGACTCTAAAGGGGGATACTTTATGTATTACAAGCCCTGTACAATTAACACTTTCTGGAACTAAGAATGGCAATGCATAAATCATTTTTGAACTTCGTTTCGTTGTCAATTAAACCCGGTGCCATTAAAAACACTACGACCTTCCTCTTGTTCCTTACACTGAAACATCTGTTGCATTGTCAATTGTAATGTAGCCTAGTAACTGTAACAAAACTCTTATTCGGACTTTTTCCAAAAGTAAAAGCACGCCCACATATTCTTGTAGACAAACCGTCAAGATTGACGTCGAAGCTCTGACTTCCAACCTCAACCCTATCCGTCCCGACGTAACTTGGTGCGCCGGATTCCACAGCGCGACGATGTGCGGCACTTGACGAGCCTCGACGCAGTGAATGTCCGAATAAATTCACCTGATGGAGACTTAGCTCGAGTCTCTCCTGCACATGAAATATCTGAAGCTAGAACACGCAGGCGAACAGCAGAGCCCGGAAAGGGGAATGCAAGTGAAAGAGAAATTAAAAGACAATCTGGAAAGCCATACAATTATACAAGAGGAAAATTCACGCATGACAAATCTGTTAAGCCAAATTACTAGTCAAAATACCTAAGGAACTTCGGCTTGTGTTTCAGTGAGGCAGAAGGCTTAGCATTTCATGAGAAATTCTAGAAGCTAGCTGTTACCCACAAGCAAAGATTGCAGCTGCTTGAATTCAACACTTACTTACTGGCTTTTAAGGAACCCGGAGGTTCATTGCCGCCCTCACACAAGCCCGCCATTGGTCCCTATCCTGAGCAAGATTAATCCATTCTCTATCATCATATCCCACGTCCCTCAAATCCATTTTAATATTATCTTCCCATCTACGTCTCGGCCTCCCTAAAGGTCTTTTTCCCTGCGGCCTCCCAACTAACACTCTATATGCATTTCTGGATTCGTCCATACGTACTAAATGCCCTGCCCATCTCAAAAGTCTGGATTTAATGTTCCTAATTATGTCAGGTGAAGAATACAATACGTGCAGTTCTGTGTTTTGTAACTTTCTCCATTCTCCTGTAACTTCATCCCTCTTAGCCAAATATTTACCAAATATTTTCCTAAGCACCTTCCAAGTTACAACCATACAGAGCAACCGGTATTCTCAAACACCTGGCTGGCGAGTTGGTTAACTTCTATGTTCCTCAGGTCTCAAAGTGAGAGTCCAAGTTTCGGGACAAAACAGGCATATCCGGCGACGCTGATAAAACGAGCGTCGTTAAATAAAAATGACATTTAACTGTTTTATAAATTCTAAATTTCAGATTTTTGACAGCAGACTGGATGATAAAGTTTCTCAACCGAATAATAACAGGCATTTCCCATATTTATTCTGTGTTTAATTCCCTCCCGAGTATCATTTATATTTGTTACTGTTGCTCCCAGATATTTGAACTTCTCCACCTCTTCAAAAGATAAGTTTCCAATTTTTATATTTCCATTTCGTACAATATTCTGGTCACGAGACATAATCATATACTTTGTCTTTTCGAGATTTACTTCCAAACTTATCTCTTTACTTGCTTCCAGTAAAATTCCCGTGTTTTCCCTAATCGTTTGTGGATTTTGAATTGAACACTGGGATAAGAAAAGTACAAGAACAAATAACGCAGTAGTAATGAGAAAGTTCACAAGTAGGCTACATATTCACTATACATGATAAAACGCAACACGTTCGTCAAGCCTCAATTCTTGCGAAATTTGATTCCTGTAAATCGTTAATTCCCAAAGAGTTCTATAAAAAAAGATGCATACTGTTAGTTCATTACGCAGCAGAGGAAGCATACAGGCAGGTGTGCCCAGATAAAAGACGGGAAAATAGTAATTAAGAAAACTTATAAAAATTGTGATTTGTAAGGATGTCTGAAAAGAATGGAAGAAAGTGTAATAGTGTCATTATTTAGGATTAAGAATTTGGAAAATTTATAGTGCGGCCAAGACTCTAATCGTATCTAAAGCAGGTCAATGCTGTAGGTTTCTTGTTAATTTTTAGTTAAATTACAGACGTACCATCTTTCATCCATAATACGGTCCACATCTGTGGAGTAACGGTCAGCGCGTCTGGTCGCGAAACCAGGTGGCCCGGGTTCGATTCCCGGTCGGGGCAAGTTACCTGGTTGAGGTTTTTTCCGGAGTTTTCCCTCAACCCAATATGAGCAAATGCTGGGTAACTTTCGGTGTTGGACCCGGACTCATTTCACCGGTCATTATCATCACTTCATTCAGACGCTAAATAACCTAAGATGTTGATAAAGCGTCGTAAAATAACCTACTAAAAAAAATCCATAATACGAGAATCAGTCACAGCTGATTTCCGCATTGATGCTATAAATAATCTGCGGGATTCTGAGGTGATCGCATATTATGTTTCCATTCAATTGCTACTATTGTTATAATAATAATAATAATAATAATAATAATAATAATAATAATAATAATAATAATAATAATTATTATTATTATTATTATTTATTATTACTATTATTATTTATTTCCTTGTGTTGTTACAGATTTTTACCTAATTCCGATTATAAATATGAGATTAATTGAAAAATATTTTAATTGCTGTAGTTTATTTACCAGAAGCTAAGATCTTGATTATTTTTTTGTAAGGTCATTAAGGGTGATATTGATTGCGAATCATTCATAAGAAATATCAGTCTTCATATTCCTCTTGAGGATTTAAGATTTCATAAATTTTTTATAATAGAAATTCTAAATCTGTGTCTCCGGTCTGCAGATGTATTAAATATGCTAATTTGCATAGATTCAACTTTGATCCATTTAATGTGTAGTACATACTTTTTGAGTTTTATGTCAATTGTTATTAATGTACTGTATGCCTTTTGCTTAGATATGTATTATAATAATCTCGTCATCTCGTATATCTTTGTAATACTATTTATATGATTCCGTTTTTTCATTTGTAATTATCTTTATTTTAATGATTCCACTGTATTTTATTGTAATTTATATCATTGCTGATATTTTGTTACTGTATACGTCTTTGTGATGAACTGTAATTGGCCACTGTCTGTTGTACAGCACTTACTTACTTACTTACAAATGGCTTTTAAGGAACCCGAAGGTTCATTGCCGCCCTCACATAAGCCCGCCATCGGTCCCTATCCTGTGCAAGATTAAGCCAGTCTCTATCATCATACCCCACCTCCCTCAAATCCATTTTAATATTATCCTCCCATCTACGTCTCGGCCTCCCTAAAGGTCTTTTTCCCTCCGGTCTCCCAACTAACACTCTATATGCATTTCTGGATTCGCCCATACGTGCTACATGCCCTGCCCATCTCAAACGTCTGGATTTCAAGTTCCTAATTATGTCAGGTGAAGAATACAATGCGTGCAGTTCTGTGTTGTGTAACTTTCTCCATTCTCCTGTAACTTCATCCCGCTTAGCCCCAAATATTTTCCTAAGCACCTTATTCTCAAACACCCTTAATCTATGTTCTTCTCTCAGAGTGAGAGTCCAAGTTTCACAGCCATATAGAAGAACCGGTAATATAACTGTTTTATAAATTCTAACTTTCAGATTTTTGGACAGCAGACTGGATGATAAGAGCTTCTCAACCGAATAATAACACGCATTTCCCATATTTATTCTGCGTTTAATTTCCTCCAGAGTATCATTTATATTTGTTACTGTTGCTCCAAGATATTTGAATTTTTCCACCTCTTCGAAGGATAAATCTCCAATATTTATATTTCCATTTCGTACAATATTCCCGTCACGAGACATAATCATATACTTTGTCTTTTCGGGATTTACTTCCAAACCGATCGCTCTACTTGCATCAAGTAAAATTTCCGTGTTTTCCCTAACCGTTTGTGTATTTTCTCCTAACATATTCACGTCATCTGCATAGACAAGAAGCTGATGTAACCCGTTCAACTCCAAACCCTGCCTGTTATCCTGAACTTTCCTAATGGCATATTCTAAAGCGAAGTTAAAAAGTAAAGGTGATAGTGCATCTCTTTGCTTTAGCCCGCAGTGAACTGGAAAAGGATCAGATAGAAACTGACCTATACGGACTCTGCTGTATGTTTCACTGAGACACATTTTAATTAATCGAACTAGTTTCTTGGGAATACCAAATTCAATAAGAATATCATATAATACTTCCCTCTTAACCGAGTCATATGCCTTTTTGAAATCTATGAATAACTGATGTACTGTACCCTTATACTCCCATTTTTTCTCCATTATCTGCCGAATACAAAAAATCTTATCAATAGTCGACCTATTACGCCGAAAACGTTGTACAGCACATTAAATATAAATAAATAAATAAATAATAATAATTATTATTATTATTGTTACTATTACTATTATTATTACTATTTTTATTATAATATTAATATTATCATTATTATTATCATTATTATTATTATTATGATTATTATTGTTATTATTGAAAAGGATATTCTTTACTACAACTTTTCTTTTCTGCAATTCATCTCTCGTATGTTGGCAAGTCTGATGTTACATGCGCTCTTTGCTTTTTACGAGTGACGTAAGATTATTTAGTTCACTATTTCACCGGTAGGGCTGACCGTCTGGTCGTACAGTACCAACATTTATTTACTTTTTATTTCTTTATTTTTTATCTTATATTTACTGGCGTACTTATTAATTAATTAATTTATTTATTTATTCATTTAGTTTGTTATTTACTTATTATTTATTTATTCAACTACTAAGTCCATTCTTTCGATATTTATACTTATATTTATGCACTGTTCCCATAACTTTGACGCTAGCGTAATACGCATTCCTACCAAGCTGTCTGCTCACTCAATTATTCATTCATAAATTATTCGCAAATCCATCCATTCAGAAATCAATAATCAATTCGTCGATTAGCAATTGTTTCCATGTAAGTGACGATGCAGCCAGCAACGGGATTATGATATTACGTAATTTCTACTCATTATTTATTAATGCATTGGGACTGCTCTATTGGAATTCAAACGCGAGAAATCACAGAACATATTTCGTTGCTTGACACGGTCGGCACCGAAACCCTCCAGATGTGACTCGAGCAATAAAACAGTCAAACATGCCAGAGCTTGGCGTTATTGAGGAAACGTGACGGAATATAACAAAGATGGCGAAAGCAAGGGAGGAAAGAAAGAAATAATAAGTGTGAGAAATCACAACATTATTTATGGAAAGGCGGCACTTTGAGACGGCTGGCGGTGTAGCCACAAACCATTCAAACAAAGTTTGTGTTATGATGGTTTGCTCCGGGGACAAAGAAATGCTCCATGAAACCTGTGAGTAAAAACTGATCTTTTGTGTTATTTTTAGAAAGTTCGGCACGCGCTGGTTTCCTGGCGACGGGAGCCAAGCAGAGGACAGGTGCGCCTGTTGGTTCGTCACCCCACGGAGCAACTGAGTGACAATCAATGCTGCTAGCCTCAGCTTCACTAAGCCAGCCAGAGAACACTGAATTAAATTACCGAGATGCAAACTGACGGGGCAATAAAAGAAGAGAGACAGCTTGGGAACCTTCAACATGTTGCATGTGGCCTTGCCCTGCTACAAGGGATACAAGAATGCGATGATCAAATGGTTTGGTACGTAATAATTATTACACACAGGATCCGGCAAAATTACGTTGAATTACGTATAAATTTATTCTGAACTAGTCGTACCCGTGCGCTCCGCTGCACCCGTTAGAAATAAATATAAATTAATTACATAATTAAAATAGGACATTTGATCCAGGGAACATTCGTGTTTCATAGAAGGATAAATCGTTTAATATGTTACTTAATTTAAATTCCATCCAAATAATTAAAATGCGATCATTTTGGTCCAGAGACATTCATTTGGTGCAATGACAAATCCTTTAACATGTTTCTTAATTTTTATTACATGCAACCATTGTTTAATGAAGATTCACATCATTTAGATTTAATGTGTATATTTTATTTTACTTGTTATAGGTTTCCATTGAATTATGGTAATAACTTAATTTTAACCCTTGTTTTCTACGTATTCAGTAAATGGCGTTTGGCCCACTATGGTTCTGAACCCTTCAAATAACTTAAATTATATTATATAATATTACATATCATATTATATTATATTACATTACATTTTATTATATCAGAAGTTACTGTAATAACATTATAGCATTATGTCCATCTAGAGAAACTACACTTTCCAATGGTGAAATAATAATTAATTATACAAATCGGTTAATTTAGCTTCCGATATTACTTCATACAAACACAGAAACATTCTCTGTAGGCTATCTTTCATAGCTTTCGATTGTTGCTGTCCAAGGCCCCTTATAGACGAAGTCATTTGTTTTTTATTTCATTATACGGCCTTAGATGGCAGTTATTTAAATTTTAAAACTCATTTGTCTCATTAAATATCAGTCCTATGAAAATTTTTGAAAGAATAAAACTTATCGCAAATTATTTTTAAAGAACCTTTTCTTATATAACATTTTTCACAAAAATCACTAATAAGCGAGGTATTTCGATTTATTTAATTCAGGCCCCCTTATAACCCCCCCTTTTAAATAATGCATTTTGAATGCCATATAGCCTAAAATCTAAGTTACAACGAACATAATTTATATTCCAATTTTCATCGAAATCCGTTCATTCATTATCGCGTGAAAAGGTAACAAACATACAGACTGACAGACAGACATACATACATACAAACAAAAATTTCAAAAAAGCGATTTTCGGTTTCAGGGTGGTTAATTATATATGTTAGGACCAATTATTTTTGGAAAATCGAAAATTACCAGAAAAATTTCGGCTACAGATTTATTATTAGTATAGATTGCATATAATTCGCTTTTTACAGTATCTAGCATTTTATGTAATCGAGTTTGAATTGTATGTAATTTTGTTCGATTTGATACAGTAAGTCTTAAAGTTTTAAGTGTAGCCTAAGTGCTAATCTTAACAAACATCTATATGGCATTAAACTGTTGTAAGACCCGATGGTATCATTGTATCATTCTGGCTTATTCGAAAACTTGTAGGGCCTAACTCAACTATTTTTAACTAACTTCGAATTGTACGCATAAAATCTGCGTGTGTTTTGTTCCATTTATTTTTGGGACTTGTTCCCAACATTTTGTAATAGTTAAACTCACTTATTTTCCTAATATAGCGAAGATTTCGAATGCCTGAATGCACAAATATATCTGGAGAGTCAAAAACTAAAGAGTTAAAGAAATGGAGAAAAAGATCAACATGGCTATGAATTCTACAAGACTGTAACGTAGAAGTACACTCAATCAAATACATAGTACGGGAGAATGGATATGGCAGTAAGTAATAAATAATATCATAAAAAAGAGAAAACAAAATCACAAGAAAGAAATAAGTACAACATAACCACAAGATAACAAGTACATCACGTAACATAGGAAAATAAAAACGGACCCAAGATTGCATATTCTTTCAGGAAATTAAAATCAGCATTGCAAACAGAACACAAAACAGACTACAGAAACATCTCAACGCACAAACAAAACAACCTGACAGGGCTTTACGAATAAACATGCAACACTTGTAACTACTTCTACATAGGAGAGGTTTTCAAATATCATTAAAAAAATCAAATCACAGTCATTGCCAAATCACACAATACATCCACCTACGCAGAATAAAATACCAACTTAAACCACTACACCTATATATAGAAATAGACATTTAAATTATACACACTGAACCCAGAAATAAAAAACTGAACATAACAGAAGAATATGAAATATCATCATCATAATCATTATGTAGCTTCCAAGGAGTTGAGCGACACAGATTGGCAAAAAAAAGTACAAACACCCAACACCACATGCACAACACATCTTTAACACTCAACTAAATTTCAGAACGCACGCCCTTTTGGACACAACACTTCCAATCATACAGCGTATTCCGAATCTCACCGGACCGGTGGATAACAATGACGTCACGCTGCGGCGAAATACGAACAAAACTGCTGGAAGGATCGATGGCTGTCATGGCGACTGTGAAAGTTGTTGTCTGTGTTACGCTAGTAAAATTTTGCGAAATTTCCGTACTATCATCTGGTTCAAAGAAAAGAGAGCATACTTACTTACTTATTGGCTTTTATGGAACCCGGAGGTTCATTGCCGCCCTCACATAAGCCCGCCATCGGTCCCTATCCTGAGCAAGATCAATCCAGTCTCTACCATCATATCCCACCTCCCTCAAATCCATTTTAATATTATCTTCCCACTTACGTCTCGGCTTCTCTAAAGGTCTTTTTCCTCCGGTCTGCCAACTAACACTCTATATGCATTTCTGGATTCGCCCATACGTGCTACATGTCCTGTCCATCTCAAACGTCTGGATTTTACGTTCCTAATTATGTCAGGTGAAGAATACAATGCGTGCAGCTCTGCGTAGTGTAACTTTCTCCATTCTCCTGTAACTTCATCCCTCTTAGCCCCAAATATTTTCCTAAGAATCTTATTCTCAAACACCCTTAATCTCTGTTCCTCTCTCAAAATGAGAGTCCAAGTTTCACAACCATACAGAACAACCGGTAATATAACTGTTTTATAAATTCTAACTTTCAGATTTTTTGACAGAAGTCTAGATGACAAAGGCTTCTCAACCGAATAATAACACGCATTTCCCATATTTATTGTGCTTTTAATTTCCTCCCGAGTGTCATTTATATTTGTTACTGTTGCTCCAAAATATTTGAAATTTTCCACCTCTTCGAAAGATAAATCTCCAATTTTTATATTTCCATTTCGTACAATATTCTGGTCACGAGACATAATCATATACTTGGTCTTTTCGGGATTTACTTCCATCACTATCGCTTTACTTGCTTCAACTAGAATTTCCGCGTTTTCCCTAATCGTTTGTGGATTTTCCCCTAGCATATTCACTTCATCTGCATAGACAAGAAGCTGATGTAACCCATTCAACTCCAAACCCTGTCTGTTATCCTGAACTTTCCTAATGAAAAGAGAACATAAACAATTTATTTCTTGAACCGCTAGTAATAACTGGTCCGTTGACATGTTCGCTCATAAGCCATTAACATATTGTTTTTACGTTGTGCTCATTACAAACAATACAGCAGAACACACCGCCATGACACAACAGTGCACGATATCATTCGTCTGCTAATTCCCGCCCTATACAAAAACCAATCAGATTCACTGGTGGCGGCTGATGGAGACTGCCACCACCTCTGCAAGGTGATGGAACCGGTGGGACACCGGTGGAGCATCAATGACGCCATCCGATTGCTCAGAGCTGAGATTCGGAATACGCTCATAAACTCGCCTTCACCATCACTTCCACTTCCCCCTCACATGACACCAAGCAAGAAGAAACCAGAATAACGCGGAAAACCCCACTAGAAGTTTGAAAATGGCGAGAAATCACGCCGAAACGAGTCAAAAATGTATAGTAGCGTATTAAGTTTCGTAGGTTAACACAGTGAAGTACAAAAGTTGTTAAATTAACAAGTTTTAATTATCTTTAGAGAAAGATGGATGAAAAGGGAATAAGAGACTGGAAAGGAAGTAAAATATAAAGGAATGAATATGTGGCAGAAAAGAAGATGGGAAAGGGAAGTAAGGGGAAAGAATATGAGTAGGAAGAGACCTGTGAAGGAGGAGGGTTAAAGAACGGGGGAAAAGAAAGAGGAAGAAATGAGAGAGGACGAGAATTAAAGCAAGAAAGTAGAATAATAAGTAATTGGACAAAATGAGAAAAAGAATAAAAACAGAGCACGGAGAGAGTGCAGATGAGGAACAGAGATAGGTGGAGCGGGAGAAGTACTAATTAGGCGAAGTTTAAAATCATAGATTCGTCCAATTCCTGTGCCAGAAATAGACCGCAGCTGAAGACAATTGGACCTCACATGTTTATAATGCAGAGTGCAGACAATGATATACGGTCCTGCTACCACTGATATATCCTCATTACAAGCAACATTTAACCCTACGAGCTCTGAAATTCTCGTTGAATAACCAGAGCTATTGGCTGTGTTTCAAATTCTATCTAAGTGGCCGCATGCATTCACGACAGCCGTGTCCCAGCGTTGTGTGTAGGAAATGAGACGCGATTTAGATCTCAGAAATCTCGGAGAACATTCTTTCCCTCTGTTCATTAAGTTTAAACTTTTACTGAACTCGATGCAATCAAACAAAGGAATTAGTCACAGCTGCGTACACGTCTGCTATTGTCTGCATCTTAATTGTGATGAATAGTTTCGATACAATAACCGGGAAATATGCATATGTTACGTACAGTTGTTTACATTCTCTGGCCGTCAAAGGTCCATCGTGGCGGCATGTAATTTTCAAAAAGGATTGTAATAAATTCATTGTTTTATAATGCGTTACCTCGTTTCAAGTTTTAAAATTTATGCTAGACGTCAGCACCTAACCTCCACTTTCCTCTATCACCTACGGAAACAAGTTTATAGGGAATGATTCGAAATTCCGCGTACAGTTGTTTACATTCTCTGGCCGTCAAAGGTCCATCAGTGGCGACATGTAATTTTGAAAAAGGATTGTAATAAATTCATTGTTTTATAATGCGTTACCTCGTTTCAAGTTTTAAAATTTATGCTAGATTTCCTGTCGGTAGTTTCTTTCAGATTTCTTGCACCTAACCTGCTGTAGATTTTCGAAAACTTTCCTCCTATCATCACCTACGGAAACATAAATTTGTAGCATTTAAATAATGAACCTTGAAAGTCACTATTAAGTTAAATTCAAAATGAACACAACGAGTGACACCCTTAATTTAACAGTATATAAATAAATAATCAATGTAGGTACAGGTCGTAATAATGAACTTACCCGAAAGTTTGTGCATCCCATAATTCTTAATATGTTGTTGAAATGTGATTTAATATTGAAATGACGAGTAGAAATATATTGGATGGGACACAGAAAACAAGCAATTCTTTCGTCTTTAACAACAAAATAATCATATTCCCATTTCTTTGGAAGTAGTATTTCTTCACGGGTTTAGATTTCGCCATGTTCCATTTCTCTTTAAACTGCAGTACGGGTATTATTTATTTATTTATTTATTCATTTATTCATTTATTCATTTATTTATTTATTTATTTATTTATTCATTTATTAATTTATTTATTCATTCATTTATTCATTTATTTATTTATTCATTTATTTATTTATTCTTTCATTTATTTATTCATTAATTCGTTCATTCATTTATTTGTATACTCATTCATTTATTCATTCATTTAATTAATTTATTAATTAATTTATTTATTTATTTATTTATTTATTTGGCTGGAAACCATTACAATGTTGAATGACAACACTGACATCCGGTCATATAGCTATCACTCACTTATCAACGTACAATTTATTTATCGTCCTATTACTAGTAAAACCAGTTAAGACCAGTAATACAAGTTTTGTAAAAACAGGAATTAAAACTTTATTAATGCACGAAAAACCATAATAAATTCTTCAAATAAAGTAATTGGTTTGTTACCTGCAAGCAACATTTCGGACTTACTTCATTTTAGTAGAATACAGAGCACGGAAAGATAAGTCGGGGAATGTACTTAACTTATTTTACACAAAAAGTGGATTAAATCGGCTTTACTAGTAATAGGACGATATATACATAAGTAGACCTTCTTACACTACATGCACACATACATTTTAACATATATTTTACATGTCTTTTAATTTATTTATTTCCCTCATTCATTTTCTCTTACTTTCTAAAGGTATGTTCCTAAGGATTTTATTATCTGTTCATTTGTAATTCTTGATAGCCTATTGTATACCTGCCGCCGCGAGAATGAATGTTGATGCCAGATGTAGGGAATAAACAGTAACAACATTGACTTTAATCATTATTATTATTATTATTATTTTTATTATTACTAATATTAAACTCGTCAAAATTTATGCAACTGTATACAAAATCCAGATAAATTAGAGCAAAAATGCGGACTTGTCGGTTATTAGACAGATTCAGTAAGTTGATTCAGGTTCGTTGAATAATCAACTTTCTTACGTACTTACTTAAGGAACCCGGAGGTTCATTGCCGCCCTCACATAAGCCCGCCATCGGTCTCTACTCTGTACAAGATTAATACAGTCCCTACCAGCATGTCCCACTTCTCTCATATGCATTATATTATCCTCCCATCTATGTCTCGGCCTCCCCAAAGATCTTTTTTCCTCCGGCCTCCCAAATAACACTTTATATACATTTCTGGATTCGCCCATACGTGCTACATGCCCGGTCCATCTCAAACGTCTGGATTTAATGTTCCTAACCATGTGATATGAAGAATACAATGCGTGCAGTTCTGCGTTGTGTAACTTTCTCCATTAACAACCAATTAAAAAAACTAAATACAAAAACAATATTCCTTTGAAATAAATAATTTTGCAGTATGAAGACCTATTACAGCTCTGATTTTAGTTCTGAAGAAGAGGAAAAGCAATAAAGGGGTTAATTGTGATTATGTTTGCAGTTGTGAATAAGAGGAAAATAATTTTAAACTTACTGGCTTTTATTTATTTTATTGGATTATTTTACGACGCTGTATCAACATCTAGGTTATTTAGCGTCTGAATGAAATGAAGGTGATAATGTCGGTGAAATGAGTCCGGGGTCCAACACCGAAAGTTACCCAGCATTCGCTCATATTGGGTTGAGGGAAAACCTCGGAAAAAACCTCAACCAGGTAACATGCCCCGACCGGGATTCGAACCCGGGCCACCTGGTTTCGCGGCGAGACGCGCTCACAGTTACTCTACAGGTGTGGACTACTGGCTTTTAAGGAACCCGGAGGTTCATTGCTGCCCTCACATAATATTAATACATAATAGTTATTTTATGGTTACAATTCAAAATTATGATCAGATAAGTGTGAATAAATATAATATAAGTGTGATACATGTACCTGGGTGATCGATAGAAATGCTATTTCACATTTTAATTCATTTGTTTTGTGTTTAGATTTTTGTTACAATAATGTCAAAGAGAGGAAAAAATAGCATGGCAGTGACTCCTCCAAGAAATAAATCATGTGCCATTCAGAGTACGCTTCAGGAATCTATAGTTCATATGTATAATGAACTGGAGAAAGAAGATAATGAAGAAGGAATTATGCGCACGGAGACAGGAATTGAGGGGTTTGGGGGAAAAAACCAGGCAGTTCCAATTCAGTACTTTGCGAGATAACGAAGAAAAACGTACCACCAAGCAATAAACATGTACAGAAGAGGCAGGTACAAAATGCATTGTAACCGTGAATGCAATTCTTGGAACTACTTGGTTCTTCGACCAAACGATAGAGCGAATGTTTAGTTCTCTGTGCATAAATAACTCAAAAATGGAAAAAAAAAAAATTGGATCTGCCTGGTTTTTCCCCCAAACCCCTCAATTATAACTACTGGGTGTTCATTTCAAAGTGTGTCATGTCGTCACTGTTGATGAGTCAGCGATTTGAAGCGAGTTTCAGCTTTTGTGTCAGAGAAGTTGCCTATTAATCAAGGCGTTCACTCTGAACTTGAGAACGTGTACGGTATAACTTGAACGTCGTAGCAACAGATGGCGGTCTGTACGGTCTGTGTGCTACCATAACCTCTTTCGAACTGTGTTTTGCGTGGCCAAGTCGTACGCAGGGTATTTGTTATCATCGGTTGCGTACGGCAACATTCCACAACACAAATCAAATGCTCCGTGTCCATGTTGACCGTCCAAATTAATGTCAACAAATACGTAAGTAATCGTCTTAACCCTCTCCACATATCCCGACAGTAAGAAAAAAAACTCACCTCAGTACATGTTTCGAAACAGTTCACATTCCTGCCACTACCGGCGTTACCGTACGTATCGGCAAGTACTCTTCAGAATGAACGCCGTACTTGCTAGGCAACTTCTCTGGCACGTAAGTAATACACCTCTGCGGAAGTGTAGGAAGATTGAATTCTCTAGACTCATCGACTAGACACATGACGACATACAGCGAGCCATGACACACGTTGAACTGAACACCCAGTAGAACAGCAAAATTGTTAGGAGTAAATATTCTTAAGCATGCATTTCAAACTGACATTCGGTTTTCGGCGTTTGTACCAATCATTTCACACAAGCCCGCCATTGGTCCCTATCTGTGGTCGTACCAGAGAATCAGTCCCATTCCGAGGCTCATTTGAAGGTTTCGTAACAAGTTGTTTTTTATGGTAATGGGCTGTTAGCCCTTCGCCCAACCCTCAAGCTGGAGGACCACCCCTCATCGGCTGTCCGCGACTGCTTATTCAATATATACACAGCTATCCTCCATGATATTTTGTTATTGAAGTGTTGTATCAGTGAAGAATTATGTTGTGTCAGTGAAGTGTGTTGTGTAAGTGAAACGTGTTCCTGTCAGTGAAGCTTTATAGTTTATAGTGGCAGTGCAAAGTATTTGAACAGTGAAATATTTTTGAAGTGTTAGTGAAATCAGGATAGAATCAGTGAAATGTGTCGTAGTTCCAGTGCAGTGAGTGAGTTGACAGCGAAATGAGTGTAATGTTGAAAGGTACTTGTGCAGATATGAACATATCATACTCGTGGGTTTTAGTTCGAACTTAGGTTTAAGATACAAATTAGATTTATTTTAAATGTTATTTTAAGTGATCGTGCTTCATTTAATTTAGGATATTCCTGTTATTATTATGATTATTATTATTATTATTATTAGTATTAATTATTAGTATTATTATTAATTGTATTTTTAAGTAATAAGTTTATATGTGAATAAATACATACATGTGAATACATACATACATACATACATACATACATACATACATACATACATACATACATACATACATACATACATATGTGGAGGCCGTCTCCTCGATAAATCATTTTAAACACGATAGTAAATTATAGGCCCACATTTCTGTCGAGTTGTAGACTCGAACTCGGGATCTCTCCATTACATAACATTTTAGTATACATATACTTCCCCGTACCAGAAATTACTCAATTAATTATATCATAGAATTTAGATTTGAAAACAGAATATATATAGTAGGTGTCTATTTCACTGGTGATGCACAGATATAATTTTTGCGTAGACATTTGCGGGATTTCATTATGAAATCAGGTCTTTCCTGGCCTGCTAGATTCGGGGGCATGAACCCGTCTTCTTCGCAGCTTGCGCATGCATTACATACTGAGCGCGTCTCTGTGGATGTAGTAAGCAATTTACTCAAACTAAAGCTTCACAGTACCACGGACGACCACAAAACCTCTGCAGTTGTGATATTTCAAATAATTTTACGAGCCAAGAGGAGTTTTGTAGAATATAGTCCACTGTCAGTCTAAAAGTTTTCCATGTACGTAACAAGCTACAACATATTGCGCTCTGCAAGAACAACTACACCGCCAAGATAAAAACAGTAGAGATCACTGCGCTAGCGTCTCCTCCACAAATCCAGGACCCGAGATTGATTCCCGGAAAGTAAAGTGAGATATGGACTGTGTCTCAAAAGTCGTGGTGGAGTTTCTAAGGATTATATTCTTTGAATGAATAGATGTAGAAATGAAATAATGGTACCAGATGAAAATAAAACTCTCTAAGTTTTTCGTCTGTGAGTTTGAGGCACTGAAGGAAACAAAAGACGGTTACAATCGAACAAATTCAATAATATTCATTGTTACAATTAATTATACAAGATGGATGCCCAAAGAAAAGTCTAATATATTTTGTGGCTGGCAAAATTTGAATCTATGAGCCACGACGGAAAAAACTGATCGTCGTTGTGAATTTCATTAAGCATATCTACAGCAAACTCACATCTTTTGTGATAATCATCTGGATGAAGCGCATTTAACATTTGAAATTTAGGAGTCAGATGAAGTTTCTTCAAAAGTTTATGAACTGTTGTTTGGAAAATTCCTAATAGTAGGACACATTTACTAACCGATTTCTTTGGACTCTGATAAAATTGCCAGTATATTTTTTTCTTTAATATACTCCCTCGTATACAATCGCGAAAACTTTGTAACTAATTCAACAGTTCATAGCATAAATACGCGTCAAAAATGACTTTCATACTCCATCGGCAAATCTTCCTTGCTATCAAAAAGGAGTGCGTTATATGGCAGTGAAAATTTTATCAGCCTCACTATGGGTATAAAAAATCAAACTCAAAACATAAGATTATTTAGGGCCAAATTAAACAAGTACGTAATTTCTCACGCCTTCTATTCTGCAGGTGAATTTATGACATTCAACAACGCTTCATGAATATTTCTGTCCTGTATTAAATATCGATACTAACCCCTTGTGTTGTACTAGTATATTGTAAAACTGTTCATATAGGCTATATTTTTATGCTCGACCATGCCGAAATGTAGTAATTATACACCTGGTAGCAGCTCTTTAATGGACCTCATTAAAGTACACCTATTCATTAAAGTTCAGGTGTTCCACCAATCAGAATACACCATTGTAGCAATATGAAAGCGCAAGTATCGATTATTCTCGGATATGCAATCGAAAGACAACTAGCGAAACGTCACGGAGGCTGGAAATCCAATACTGTCGCAGAAGGTTATGTTCTGTTACTATAATAATTAGCGTTAATTGTAAATAATATTCAAATAAATTCAATTTGTCATCTCGTTTTTCAATGTCTAAATCAATTTCAAGGTTATATCAAGATTAATGTTTATTTTACTCTCTAGATTATATCAAGGTCAATGTCGACATTTGTTTCTCGGAAAAAATCAATACTTTCGCGTCTGCGAACATCTCACAATTTATGAGATATTGCACAATGTCAGTTCCGCTCCTCAGTCAGATAAGAATAACATGAATACTCATGAATAATTTCAAGTTAGAAATATGGTCGAGCATAAAAAGTCGTATGAAACTTGCCTATAATGGTAATTAAGACCTCCTATGAAAATTATGAAACTCGCTTTCGCTCATTTCATAAACATACTCGCATCTTAATTACTACCATTTGTAGGCTCGTTGCATAATGTACTATAATTAGACTGTGACCATAATTAAGACTTTGTAGTACTATTAAGATTGTCTGACATGTTCCATATTCTAGTTGTGAAGCGATGTGCGAATACCATGGAATATAAATTAATACAATACAAATTTAATGCTCCTCGTATGGTTTCTGCCGTATCATCACTTGTCGATGGTCTTTCAGTATGCCTTTTTTTTTACTGGATGGAAGCAAATAATTATTTGCATAGATATAAATGTGATTTGGAGTAAATAAAAGTGGTAGGGCCATTTTTATTTCGTCTATTTTGCCTCTTTAAGGCGTTTCTTACTAATTAATGCCTTTTTTGGCACTTTAAAACAATATTTCTGGTTTACTTGCAATTTCTAATTAATTGTAAAGTAATGTGTATGAAATTTAAATATTTGAAATAATGACTAACTTTACTAACAAATAGTAAGTAGAAGTACTTTATTTCGGTGCCTAATCAGCTAATAATTGAGCTTTAATCGTGAATAATGATCGATAATCCACAATTACAAATATAATATTGTCATGTCTTCACAATACTGTACCAACAATCAGCTTTATAATTTTAAATATTAAGTTCGTTCTCATAGAATTTGTCACGTAGCATTTTCAATTGTTTCCTTTCATATCTTTAAATCTTACTGTTACAATTTTGTCTACACGTGTTTATTATTGTAGGAGAAAGAAATTCGAGTGAGGAATAGTCAGTTTTTGTCGGGTGACAGAAAGTATAAGATCGGTTACCTAGAATGCCTAAATTCAGTAAACCATTGAAAAGTAAACTTCATGCTTATGTTAGTGAACTTGGTGCCCATGTGTTTTCAACCGATGGAACAGTTTTGTCATGTAAGGTTTGTGAAACGACAGTTAATCAGGAAAAAAAAAAAGTCTTTATGTGCGAGATCGTGCGTATTTGCTTGGTTTCCGCACAAAACCAATCCGCGGTAAGTCTAAAATTCCACATTCAGTATTCCCAACCTAACACACATAACAATTTCCTTCTTCTTACCGCTTAAGTGACATATTGATTTTACTGCTTTAGGCTTTTAACATATTATTTTTAGAGACGTTCAATGTAGTAATAATTATAAATTGGAAACTTACCACTGCAATTTCACCTAAATTGAACTGTTAAATATTGTTTTTAAATATTTGCAAAAATTATGTAAACTCTACAACTCCACTAAAGTTACAGCATTCGTGATGCATGTAACATTAAGGAAGCCGTTTGTTTTAAGTTCGCATTTATTGACTGGGGGGAAAAAAAGACAGACGTATATCACGGCCTGCTGGAGTATAGTGAACACAGAAAACATTTTAAAGCAACTATGTTGAAGATAGATATTTTCGTTTTGCAAATTTGCCGTCATTGAACAGAAACCAAGATGGAGATTTCATTGCAACTAATTAGAAATTCCTCTTCACAGGTATGTAATAAACTATCTTCGCACAAAATAATGTACGATACACGAGCGGTATGTTTTGTTTCAATTCTCGGAAATTAAAAAAGCTCAACTACGTTTCGCTTTTTCAAACTTTTCCTCGAACATGAAAACTTCAACATACCGCTCTTGTAACGCAAATTACTATTCTAAGTCAACATGTGTCAACTAGGAAGTAAATATGTGAAGTGATGTTGATATAATTCAAATTAATTGCTAAAATATATTATGCCTTTTTAAAATGTATAATGCCTTTTTCAAAGATTATTGTGTCATTTTTACGATTTATTGCCTTTTTTTCCTGCCTATTTTAACTGTTATAAATACCTAAACTTCCGGGCTCTACTAATGACTTAATAAAGGGGTTTTATTACTGTTACATGACTAATGCCGTTTTAATCAGTTACCGGTACGTAGGTATATTTGTTTCAATACACAACTCACACTAGTTACCATCTGTCCTGAGTCTGATCAAGTTGAGAAGGAAGATTTTGTTTTTCGATTCCGTTTAGTAGTTTACAATACTCTTTTGGATACTTTTTTAATTAGTTATTTTATGACGCTTTATCAACTGCTATGGCTATCCGTAATAATAATAATAATAATAATAATAATAATAATAATAATAATAATAATCCGTGGCGCTACAGCCCGTAATGGACCTAGACCGACCAGCCGGCTGCTGGCCTCACGCCCACATGCCGAAGCAGAGGTGGACGATCATCCAACCAGAATGGAGGTTTCTTGTGGTTAACACGATGATCCCCCAAGCCTTTATAGCTGGTTTTCTCAATCGGATTTCGCTACCTATCGTAGCTCCCCAAGTGCACCACGATGCTGGGTGGGCACCGGTCCCATACACTGGCCGAAATTTCATGAGAAAATTCCTTCCCCCATGAGGACTCGAACCAGCGCACATTCCGTAACGCGAGTCCTAGGCGGGATGCCTTAGACCGCGACGCCACGGCGCGGGACTATGGTTATCTATCATCCGAATTAAATTAAAGTGACAATATCCAGCGAAGGAATTTACCCAGCATTTGATCTTAATAGGTTGAGAGAAAAACGAGGAAAAACTCGGCCAGTTCATTTCACGGTCAGCCATGCTAACCGTTATCCCACGGCGGTGGACTTTTGAATGCTATTACAGGAGTTTACACATTAAAGTTTCATTTTTCTAGATGTTTACGTTTCTCGCTCTACCCAGCCATTTATTCTGTAGAAAATTTTTGCAGCCTGTCCGCAGATAGATTTACTTGCCTCTATAATATTGAGGCAACCGCGCTGGAAACTTCTCGCTGCCTCGGGAGTCGAGCACGCGTCCGGCAGAAGGGAGGGCGCGCGGAAGGAAGGCGGCGGAGAGGGGAGACGCAAGTCGGCGCGGCGAAGGGAAAGAAGAACTGCGGCCGGCAGGATTGGAGGGGACGGACGTAAGGGGAACGTCTGTATTCCGAGAGGGGGAGGAGGCCAACTGCGGCGGAGAGTGGAGAGACTTCTCGAGACAGATTGTTGCAACGAAACGTCCAGAAAATCGAAGGTTCGTGAAGTATGGTTTAACAAATAAAAGTGAGCAGCCTTCGAAGAGAGACAGTTTAGTTTAGAACAGCCAGTCGGTTTGTGAAGCAGCCGTGAGCGAACAAGGAAGTCAGCCTTCGAGACCGGAGTTCGACATGAGGAGGACCGCAACTGTGGCAGCGTCCAGGCGAGTGCGGCGCATCTTGGGTTCGAAGTCTTGGCAGCGGTGCGGCGTATCCGGAAGTTCGACTTGGAGTGAGTCCGCAACTGGTGGCAGCGTCCAGGCGAGTGCGGCGTATCCGGAAGTCTTGGGTTCGACTTGAGTGGGTCCGTAACGGGTGCAGCGTCAAGGCGAGTGCGGCGTATCCGGAAGTCTTGGGTTCGACTTGAGTGGGTCCGCAACTGGGGCAGAGTCCAGGCGAGTGCGGCGTATCCGGAAGTCTTGGGTTCGACTTGAGTGGGTCCGCAACTGGGGCAGCGTCCAGGCGAGTGCGGCGTATCCGGAAGTCTTGGGTTCGACTTGAGTGGGTCCGTAACTGGGGCAGTGTCCAGGCGAGTGCGGCGCATCCGGAAGTCTTGGGTTCGACTTGAGTGGGTCCGTAACTGGGGCAGTGTCCAGGCGAGTGCGGCGTATCCGGAAGTCTTGGGTTCGACTTGAGTGGGTCCGCAACTGGGGCAGCGACCAGGCGAGTGCGGCGTTTCCGGAAGTCTTGAGTTCGAAGTTCAATGGACTGTCTCTGAAAGTCATGGCTTCGATATACTGTGAACTTGAGTGAATGAGCTAGAAGAACTAGCCAAGGCAAACGAACTGTGAACTGAGAACTGACAGTTTTGTTTTGTAAATAGTGCTTTGTGAACATTAGTTGAGATTAGGCGTACATTGTTGTTCTCAATCATCCGCGTGAATTGTCATTGTCGCCTGTTGAGAGAAATAACGAATACTTTGTTAAGTGGAATACCCATTGTTGACGGGAGTGTTTAAATTCAGAAATAGAAACATATTGTTTTTGTGAATAAAAGTAACATTATTGTGTCGAATTAAAAGTCACAATATCGTCATATTCAGCGCATTGCTACCACCTCAACATTGAGTTTCCAAGTGCTCGCTCATCCTTCTGTCCATTTGCAGCATTTTTGAAAAATTTATCTCCCAAATTCAACATCTGCCTTGAACATCACTAATGCAGAGATATTCGTTTACATAAAAACATTAAATAATCAAGGCTGGTTTAAAATATTAAGAGGAAATAGTATTCTTGGAGGGAAATGTTTAAATAGACATCTCGACGTGAACGAGGTATGAAGCAGACACCATCACTTCACAATTAGAAGTTGCCAAGTAATCCTGACGGCGACTTCTGGGAGTTGCAAACACGCCGCAAAGATGGAGACGGGCGCCAAGTTGTTTAAGCTTTTCCTCTCACTCCAGAATCCTGTTCATTGTGCTCAGGCAGAATCATAGATTATTTGGAACTAGCTTCTCGGAGAAGATTAACTCGGAACACCACAAAAGATTATATTATGGTCGCTCTTCAACTACATAGGGGCAGCTTGTTGTGTGCAAGGTAAGCTCGCAGTCTGTATTACTAATGCTTTTATCCGTCTCCTAGGAAACTGAGTGCCTTGTATTGAATGTACCAAGACGTGTAATGTCTTCTACGTTTAATATTTTACAAGACTACTACACAAATAGAGCAACAAAAATAAAAATAAAATAATAATAATAATAATAATAATAATAATAATAATAATAATAATAATAATCATTCAAAAAACTAATTCATTTAATTTTTTTAGAATGTTTACTATCTTATGAGAATGAAAAAGATATTCAAAATAAAGTCTCAAAGTTCCTAAAAATAAAAGGACTCATAATAGTACATTATGCAACGAGCCTATAATGATAGTAATTAAGACGCGAGTATGTTTATGAAACGAGCGCAAGCGAATGAATAGGTGTACTTTAATGAGGTCTATTAAAGGGCTGCTACCAGGTGTACAATTACTACATTTCGACATGATCGAGCATAAATAATATTTTTAAACCCACAAAATTTTCAAGCTGTATTAGAGTAAAAATGTTTGGCACTTATAATGTTAATGTATGATAGTGAGATAGTGACTCTTAAAAACATCTGACAAGTCGAGAATAATAGAGCGAATGAAATGAAGTTAGTGAGAAAAATTACGCAATATATTTTGTTAGATCACAAGACTAATAAAAATATTTTAATGAATTAAAGTTACATCAATGCTGGATAAAATACAAAAATAACTGGTTTGGACACATCCAACGGATGCCACAAGATTGTCTCCCAAGAATAATGAAAAATTACCAACATTGGGAACAAGACGTCAGGGACGATCATTGAAACCACTACTGGACAAGTGAGACCGGAACGGATCAACTATTTGGTCCAAATCGATGAAAAGTGTGATGATGATGATGATGATGATGATGATGATGATGATGATGATGATGATGATGATGATGATGATGATGATGATGATGAACAGCAGAAGTGAAAAAGCAGCACTTGATGGACAACAAAACAAATACAAAGATTGCAGAAAAATTAAAAATATGTACCGTACTTCTAGTATTACAAATGGCTTTTAAGGAACCCGAAGGTTCATTGCCGCCCTACATAAGAGGTCCATCGGTCCCTATCCTGTGCAAGATTAAGCCAGTCTCTATCATCATAAATACCTTTTCAAATCCATTTTAATATTATCCTCCCATCTACGTCTAGAGCCTAAAAGGTCTTTTTCCCTCCGGTCTCCCAACTAACACTCTATATGCATTTCTGGATTCGCTTAATACGTGCTGACATGCCCTGCCCATCTCAAACGTCTGATTTCAATGATTATGTCAGGTGAAGAATACAATGCGTGCAGTTCTGTGTTGTGTAACTTTCTCCATTGAAATAATTATCTCTCTTCTCCTCAACTGGATCCTGTAAAATTTCAATTTTGCCTGTTTCCTTCTTTCTACTACCATGCAACAATCTTCATCAAACCACGGTTTCTTTTTCTTAGTTTCATAATAACCTATGCTCTGCTCAGCTGCAATTTTGATACTATCTCTGATATTTTCCCACACGCTATTAACATCTAATTCTTTCTCAACTTGTCGGAACTTTCAAAAGTGGCAAACCTATTGAAATTTCGACCTGATAATTTTGCTTAGCTTCCTCGTCCTTTAATTCCAAAATATTGAATTTAGTAATATTAACTTGTTGCTCTACTTGATGATGGCTACTGATAATCTTTCTCTTAATTCTCCAATCACCAAATAATGGTCAGAATTACAGTCTGCACCCCTGAAAGTTCGAATATCTACTATACTAGTATGTCTCCGTTTATCTATCAAGATGTGATCTATTTGGTTGTGTGTCAATCCATCTGAGAAGTCCAAGTATATTTATGTATATCCTTATGGGGGAATGTTGTACTTTTGACAATTAAATTTTTCGATGTGGCAAAGTTGACTAATCTAACTCCATTGTCACTACTAATTGCGTGTAGGCTCTCTTTTCCAATAGTTGGTCTAAAAATATCCTCCCGTCCTACTTTAGCGTTGAAATCCCCCAATAAAATTTTCATATGATATCTACGGAACTGATCAAAAGTATGTTCCAATTCCTCATAGAAGCTATCCTTTATATAGTCGTCTTTCTCTTCTGTAGGGGCGTGAGCATTTATAACTATGATGTCGCACCATCTACCCTTAAGTACTAAATATGATAACCTGTCACTGATAAATTCGACCTTTTTACTGCTGATTTTATTCTTTTATGTACAAAGAACCTGTTCCTAATTGGTGATTATTGTTTCCTTCCCCATAATACAACAAGTAATCTCCTATTTGTGATATGCCATTCCCATCTAACCTAACCTCTTGTACTCCTACGAAGTCTATTCTATATCTAGCTAGTTCTTTTTGCTACTAATGTTACCCCTCCTGTTCTATAAAGACTAGTTACGTTCCAAGTGCCTATACTCAGCACGCCGTTAAATCTCAAAACCTTATTCCTTTGCTGTGGTCGTGCCAGAGAATCAGTCCTATTCCGAGGCTTATTGTAGGAATTCGTAACAAGCTGTTTTTTACGGTGATGGGTTGTTAGCCCTTCGCCCAACCCCCAAGCTGGAGGACCACCCCTTATCGGCTGTCCACGACTGCTTATTCAATATATTCGCAGCTACCCTCCATATCTGGAGGCCGTCTCCTCTATCCGCAACCTGAGGACGCGCCATGAGAATTAGAAAATAAAATTGAAAATTATAAAACAAAATGGTTTCGACACGTGCACAGAATGGCAAGAAACAGACTATCCCATATTTTGAAGAACTACGTCACAAGAGGGATGAGAAGTCAAGGAAGATCTAGGAAAAGACTTCTGGACAGTGAGACTGGAACAGGTCAATAAATTTCCTAATTCCATTACAGCTAACACAACTTTTTTAAGTGTTTAAAATAGAGTAAATATTTGAGCTTCCTACCACAAAATTTGTAAATTCCTTAGCAATGTGAAAGCAGAGAAGAATACATTTTTAAAAGTTTGCATGCATTTTAAACTTAGCCTAATGAGCACAGCCTTTTTAAAGATGGGATAATTAATAACACAACCACCGTAGGGTTCTAAAACTTCGTCGATATTCTTTATCGATACTGAAAAATATCGAAAAAAAATATCTGCATTTACCGCTATATTCAATAGCGAGTCAACCTGGGTACCGCAGTCGGTATAGCGCTGGCCTTCTGTGCTCGAGGTTGCGAGTTCGATCCCTGACCAGGTCGACGTTATTTAAATGTACTTAAATGCGACAGGCTCATGTCAGTAGATTTACTGAAATGTAAAAGAACTCCTGCGGAACAAAATTCCAGGACACTGGTGACGCTGATGTAACCTCGGCAGTTGCGAGCGTCGTGAAATAAACCTTTTTTTTTTTTTTTCAATAGCGATACGGTCTCTGGTATGCATAGCATAGTAGCAAAGACCTGAACTTTAGCAGAATGTCTTTTTAAATGTGTTAAATCTATCTTCATTTTGAAAGTAAATCTGTACGAATTATACCTTTGTGATTGAAACGTCACAGTTTTATGTTGTCCTTTTCTGCGTTTTTAATAGGGGTCTATAAATGCCTAATTTACAAAATAAATGATTTTTGCCTTTATTGATTATATATCTATTATTTATTAATTTATTATTAATAATTGCCTACAGGTATATTTTAATTTATTTATATAATCGCTACAATGAAAGTGACTTCACGGAATGTATATTATTGTCTTTCAGTCAGTTCATATTCTCTTTGGAACAATGAGTGCTGCCGTGCAAAAATGTATAACAGTAAGCTTTTTAATTATCGCTTGTGTTTATTTGACAAGGCAACAATGAGTGCGGGTCTAACGTTATTTTTCTTTCAGTTTTCATTGCGACGTTGTTGTAGCTAGCTAAATATTTCATATCGCAACATTCAGTACAACCAAACACAAAAATGCACTTTCCAAGGCTACTGGGAAGAAGATTTCTTTGCTTCCAACAGTAATTTTGCAACATCGAGTCGAAAATCTCAATTTGCATTCGACTTATGTAAAACTTTTCTTGCTGCCGAAATCCCATTATGGAAAGTGCAAGGTTTTTGTAGGCCTAATTGCCTTTCATTGCGTATTTTAGCTATTTATGATGCCTTTTTGCCTGCCTATTTTAGATATTTATGATGCCTTTTTGCCTGCCTATTTTAGCTATTTATGATGCCTTTTTGCCTGCCTATTTTAGCTATTTATTATGCCTTTTTGCCTGCCTATTTTAGCTATTTATGATGCCTTTTTGCCTGCCTATTTTAGATATTTATGATGCCTTTTTGCCTGCCTATTTTAGCTATTTATGATGCCTTTTTGCCTGCCTATTTTAGCTATTTATGATGCCTTTTTGCCTGCCTATTTTAGCTATTTATGATGCCTTTTTGCCCGCCTATTTTGGCTATTTATGATGCCTTTTTGCCTGCCTATTTTGGCTATTTATGATGCCTTTTTGCCTGCCTATTTTAGCTATTTATGATGCCTTTTTGCCTGCCTATTTTAGATATTTATGATGTCTTTAATGCCTAAACTTCCGGTCTCTGTCACTAGTATAAAAACAGACACTTCGGTTTAGTGAACGAAATATTCTGGTCCGCAGAAGTTCGCTATAACCGGAGTTGACTGTGTGTACAATATTAGGCCTATATGTGAACCTCTTGCTATATTATGTAGGAAATTATAATTTATGCTATAGAAACAGGTGGATATGAAGTGTGACCTTCATGAGGAATGCAAAGAAGTTCATTCACGGACTTATGTCATGTTATTTAAAATATTGAAGTGATCTAATATTGTCAGTATTGAATGCTTCTAGCGAAATGCGATCGATACAGCGTACAAGTTTCGGCTGGCCACACTATTCCTGCAGAATGGCCGTGTTCCAACTGCCCCAGCCACTTCAAACAAATGGAGTGCTATTACAGAACCTGTCACTCAGATCAGCTGCCCGGAGGACGGACGTCACTGTAAAAATAATTCCAACTAATAAATCATGTCCGGTGAATTAAGAATCGCGTCCGTCCCGAGTACTGCCTTGGCACCGCATTGTCTGCGCAACTCGCCATTCAAGACGCTGCCGTCTATTTATACGCAGGAATTCCGTTCAGAGTTATTTTAACAATGGGCCGAGGATAGATCGGAAAAATGCAGACGAAGCCCCGGGACTGATACACGAGATCCCATTGTTCAGGAAACTTGGAAGACGTTTCGCGATTTTCAGCAGCTTGTGAAACAGAGTGCCTGGGAAGCCTGATTGTGTGGGGTCGATGTGAATGGGAAGGATTCTACATTGATGGTACATGTTGCTTGACTGTGTTAAAGGTACGCTAAACTTCGTATTCATCAAAGAACAACCCATTTCATCGCCTGTTCTGTCATAAACTGTTGCTGTCACTTCATCTAGAAGTTGTCTTGTCTCTCAACATCTTATTTCTGGTTCAAAGTCCGAATAAAGCCATTAATTGGAAAAAGTCGCAATTAATTTCAAGGACATTTTATAATAATGTCAACAAATGAGAAAGAGCAATAACAATGAGTTATTAATGCTCTAGTGAATAGCTTTTGGTCAGTAATACTGCAAGAAAATAGAAACAATAATATTACAGCAACCACCCTACCCCATTATCTCCTGGCCTAGTTGTCTCATGAGCGATGTCTTATTGGTGTTACTTATGAGGTTCAAACCTGTGTTCGGACAGTTGACTAAACAACAAACAACATAAATATAAAAGTAATGTTTATAGTGATCACAATGACGATTAATTTATAAATAAATAAAAACAAAAGGAAGTGAAAATTCAACGCTAACCAGTGATATAACATAGTATAAAGTTAAGAAGGTGCTCCTATGGGCAATGTATTTATAAATAAATAAGTAGGCCAAAATAAATAAATAAATAAATAAATAAATAAATAAATACATAAATAAATAAATAAATAAACACATAAATAAATAAATAAATGAATAAATAAAGAGTCAATAAATAAGTAAATAAGTAAGTAAATAAATAATTAAGTAAATAAAAAGTAAATAATAAATAAATAAATAAATAAGTAAATAAATTAATAAGTAAATAAATAAATAAGTAAATAAGTATAAAAATAAATAAATAAGTAAAAATGACTAAGTAAATAAATAAATAAATAAGTAAATAAAGAAATAAGTAAATGAATAAATAAGTAAATAAATAAATAAGTAACTAAATTAATAAGTAAATAAATAAGTAAATAAGTAAATAAATAAATAAATAAGTAATTAAATAAATAAATAAATAAATAAATAAGTAAATAAATAAATAACTATGTAGATAAATAGATAAATAGATAAATAGATAACTAGGTAAGTAGATAAATAGATAAGTAGATAAAGAGATAAATAAATAAGTTAATGAATACATAAATGAATGAATAAATAAATAAATATAACAGAAAAGTAATTAATAATATAATTAAGGAATAGTAATGTAGGTAGAAAAGGAGCATCTTGTGTGGACTTCTGGATAAATAATAAAGGAAGAAACTAGTAAAGTGCTTGTGTGGAGTGTGATATTGTATGGGGCAGAAACATGGGCATTACGAAGCGAAGAGAAGCGACTAGAAGCATTTGAAACGTGGATATGGAGAACGATGGAGCGTGTGAAATGGACAGACAGAATAAGAAATGAATCTGTGTTGGAAAGAGTGAGTGAAGAAAGAATGATGCTGAAACTGATCAGGAAAAAGAAAACAAATTCGTTGGGTCCTGGCTGAAAAGAAACTGCCTACTGAAGGATGCACTGGAAGGAATGGTGAACGGAGAAGAGTTTGGTGCAGAAGAAGCTATCAAACGATATATGAGGAGACTAAGATGAAGGGAAAGAATAGGAAAGACAAGAGAGTGTTGGGTTTGCAGTGAAAAGCCTGCCCTTGGGCAGAACACTATGAATAAATGAATGGATATATAGGTAGAAATTATTGGTCAGAAGATTAAATAAAATATTTTGACATAGCCACGAAAAACTAAAGATGATAATCGCTGGGAGCGAGATCCGGACTGTATGGTGGGTGTTGAAACACCTCCCAGCGGAACTCCTGCTGAAGATCTGTTGTGTTCCGAGACATATGTGGCCGAGCAATTACCATCCTCTCTTACACCTCAATCAATTCTTGTCCGGTCAGCATTTTCACATTGAGATGTGTAGAACTACTCGATGCGTCTAGTAGCGCACGAAATGGCAAAAATGTAAGTACTGCATAAGACATTCCCTTCCCTTCTGAAAGCAACATAATTTAAAATAAATAATTTAGATTTTTATTTCACCCATCTTCAACTA
The DNA here is from genome assembly GCA_025594305.2 of Periplaneta americana. Classification (NCBI taxonomy): domain Eukaryota; kingdom Metazoa; phylum Arthropoda; class Insecta; order Blattodea; family Blattidae; genus Periplaneta; species Periplaneta americana. Next base: position 9,147,543 of record JAJSOF020000029.1, read on the forward strand.
AAGATCCGTATTAAAGCTAATAGCAAGATGAAAGGATGTGAGGATTCTGATATGCAATAGAAAACACATATTCTTGACTAGCTTGTAGTACGTATAACAGAGGTCTGCATCGGACGTTTTCGCTCGAGCGCCAAGTAGTTCATAGCTTAATACGATAGGTAGCGCACATGCATGATGGGTAAAATTGTCACGAGCGATAAATCCTCGAAAGGTATAAGCCGAGCGTTAGACATTCGTTCTTGTTACAGTGATGAACTGTGTAGTAACATCATAGATGTTTATCATTTCAAAACTTTGCAGTGTTTAACTAACCTCTCCATAGTACAACCACAAAACTTGCTTTAAAATGTAATATAAATGTTGTAGGTAAATGTTTCCCCCACACACAGGAGTGATTTTATTTTTACCACTCCTGATAGATGTTATTGGATGTAAATGTAATTATTATAAACGGAGAACACAATCACGATAATGCAAGAACCGTATCAAGTTTTCTAGTAATAATAATAATAATAATAATAATAATAATAATAATAATAATAATAATAATAATAATAATAATCTCTAATAATTAGTGTATCAATCTTTGTGTCTGTAACAGTTGTGCAGCATGATTATTCGTTTTATTATATTTCCTGTGACGTTATCTCTGTACTAATATTGTTATTAATCTACTGCTATGTCAATAATATTTTGTAAAACGTTTCTACATTGTCGCAGTATATAGGCGGAACACTATGTATGGACCTATCATATTATATATGTGGTAAATAAAATATTGAATAATTACTAATTAGCAATAATAACTGTATATCGAAGTTTTTCATACTATTTTATTTATAACTTCATGTTCCTGTTTTGGTACGTTCCATCGACTGTTCCATTAAACGTTTGTCATAAACGCAGAAAATAAGGCGTTATTTTTACAGTGTGAGCAAAACATATGTGTATCTTATCTGTCGCCTTCCATACAAGATAAGACATGTCGGTGAGATGACCTTGTACTGTGCTTCTATTTATTACGAGCGTATCACGATCGATCGTATCTCTCTCGAGGGTGCGACACTCGACCGAGTTCAAGCGAGCGATTTAACTCCAATGCAGCACTCTGAATAACTTATTAAAAACATCTAAATGGACAGAAAAGGAAAGAAAATAATTTAAACTAGCTTTCATCTCTAAGAAATAACGAGAGGCAAGGGGATGTCAAAAGCAATGGAACAAGCTGAAAACCACCAGCAGCGGGCGAGTTAAGCAGTTTCATTTGGGCGACAAAGAAACCACGGCTTGCACTGCCGACCAATCTTCGGACTCAACTATGGAACTTGTGTCTGGCACGTCCGAAATCGCAATTCACTTTTATTTAAACAAATTTTCTTATTTATCATCCAACATATTATGACGTACTTCTGAGCAAAACCTTAAGCCTCAGTCATAACTTTTAGATACCAGTAAACTCAACTCTTGGTGGAGACTGCACTTCAATACCGATGAAAAAGTTGAAGTTACACATCTGGGTAATACTGCACACACACTTACCTACCACATGTAGGCATTCCACTCGTCGGTAAATCAGCTACCTGTAATACAAAACACACATTGGAATTCAACTTTTCGTTATTATTAAGTTACAAACAATAAACCTACAACACATAGAGGGTTTGGAATTGAACGGGTTACATCAGCTGCTTGTCTATGCGGATGACATGAGTATGTTAGGAGAAAGTCCAAAACGATTAGGGAAAACACGGGAATTTTACTGAAGCAAGTAAAGAGATAGGTTTGGAAGTAAATCCCGAAAAGACAAAGTATATGATTATGTCTCGTGACGAGAATTTTGTACGAAGTGGAAATATAAAAATTGGACATTTATCCTTTGAAGAGGTAGAAAAATTCAAATACCTGGGAGCAACAGTAACAAATATAAATGATACTCGGGAGGAAATTAAACACAGAATAAATATGGAAATGCCTGTTATTATTCGATTGAGAAGCTTTTATCATCCAGTCTGCTGTCAAAAAATCTGAAAGTTAGAATTTATAAAACAGTTATATTACCGGTTGTTCTGTACGGTTGTGAAACTTGGACTCTTACTCTGAGAGAGGAACATAGGTTAAGGGTGTTTGAGAATAAGGTGCTTAGGAAAATATTTGGGGCTAAGAGGGATGAAGTTGCAGGGGAATGGAGAAAGTTACACAACACAGAACTGCACGCATTGTATTCTTCACCTGACATAATTAGGAACATTAAATCCAGACGTTTGAGATGCGCAGGGCATGAATGCTTATAGAGTGTTACATGGGAGGCCAGAGGCAAAAAGACCTTTAGGGAGGCCGAGACGTAGACGGGAAGATAATATTAAATGGATTTGAGGGAGGTGGGATATGATGGTAGAGACTGGATTAATCTTGCTCAGGATAGGGACCAATGGCGAGCTTATGTGAGGGCGGCAATGAACCTCCGGGTTTCTTAAAAGCCAGTAAGTAAGTAAGTACAACTACAACACGTAGCATTAAATTAATTATTTTATATTTAGATATTCTTGAAACAGAAATTCTGTTGGAGACAATTCAGTGCGCGTACGTTACCGTTTTTCCTTATCCCACAAGTGAACTTTAAGACTCTCTTCGTATAGATTGCTCGTTCCTATGTTAAAATCGGTTGCACTTTGAAGAGAACAACCGCCAGGATCGCCACCCGTCCGCTGTAAACGAACACGAAATGGCAGTACAGACGATAATGCAATTCCAATGGGAGTTATGACGTGACTCATTACGTAACAACTAGATGGCAGCATAGTAAACCTGACAAAAGTTGTTACCGTCAAAGCCTATAACGCAGAGCAATCTGGGAATATATGATCTAAGGTTATGCGAGTACAGTATCAACGCGTTCATTCTTAGGGAATTAGCGATAAGATAGGATCGTCTACTGCAAGTTTCGAGAATTTTTTTTTCAAAACAAAAGTATGTAATTGAGGCAGTAGATTCCAAAATCTGTCTCATCCACTTTTCGATAAAAAAATCGTTAGCTGTAGTTGGTGAATTTATTTCCTTTTTTTTTTGTATCTTTCCATTGTCACATGGTTATTCTAACTAAGTTTTATCACAGTCTAGTAGGTATATAGGTATACTTTTGTCGAATAAATGAAGGCCTCCCCGGAAAAGGATGTAACAAGAAATTCTCGAAATATTTGACATGAATAGAAAAGGTAATTTTGAAGCATTCATTTAAAACGACTATTTCGTTCATATGACGTCATTCCATTTTCGACCAATGAAGTGTAATGAAATTTTGAATTCCAACCAATCACAGTCAGACTTTGCGATAATTTCTGCAGCTAGATTTATCGCTATCAATTTATCGCATGGTCGTTCTTTTGTTTAGTCGTTGTCGCCAACTGTTTCCCCGTAAATTGATGATCATGAATACATTAAGATGCAACTACACGGTTAAACTTTTCTTTCAACTTTAAAGCAATGAATGCAAGATTGATATTTAATATTAGTTAATATATTTACGCAGTGAAGACGACGTTCAAAACGGAGCACCATGTAGACACAAAATCTTTACGCATCTTAATTGAACGTACCTTTTAAACTTGATTCTTTCAATATTCTTCCCAGATTGCACGCATACGCGATTGGAATATCGAACTGTGTAGATGCAGCTTTAGTTCCGTTACACACTACAGCGAGAATGCGTTTGTCGAGCTATAAAAAATGCTTTCGTGTAGCACTCATTGTAAGTAACGGTCGAAACAAGGCACAGCTGACATTGGTCCTGCTTCCACAGGTAGGCCTAACGTAACCTATAAAATTGTAGCCTATAATATTTGTATTGAAATTAAACAATTAATAGACGTTCAAATTTATGTAACATCGCCGCATATCAAACTCATAGACCTTGCATAGTAATAATGTCTTTGATCAAACTGCCTTTCGTATGGCGTAATAAAATTCGTGTTTTAATTAGGCCTATCTATACAGAGATGGCTTCACTGTGTAGCAACATGTCTCGCTGTGAATACATAAGCATTGGTATATAGCTGTCCTCACTGTTACTGTTAAATTAAATTATGATTTCAGCAGATAATAAAAATGTATTTGTTATAGTAATAAGAGAAAAGTGCAGTACATTTAATTAACAATGTTAAACCTGTATTTCGCTTTTAGCAATTGGCATTACTGAATAATAACATCGAATTTCTTTATTGCAATAATCGATATTCATCTACGAGTATTTCAACTTCACAATGTCTGAATAGGTTAAGTATTCGTTAATATACAATATTATTAACATTTTGTGATCGAATTTTAGGGATATATTCTTTAAATTTTTATTTTATTCACGAAATAGTCCTAATAAATGTCACTCGAGGTCTGAGATTTCCCAGATAAATCCACTCGCTTCGCTCGTGGCTTTATCGCAGATCTCAGACCTCTCGTGACATTACTACAGATAATTATTACCACAATCTAGTATATACAGTCACGAAGCTTGAGTTGTGAGGGTGCTAGGAACAATAGACTGTGCAGGTACTATTTCGCATAATCTATAATGGGGCGATATTAGCGATCCTAGTGGTTAGCAACTATCTATGGATGCATATTTACTACGTATTGAACTTCGTGACTGTATATACTAGACTGTGGTTTTATCTTCATGTTAAATGGTAAAATCCTACGACTGTTCCAAAAGACCACT